>CANYBF011177405.1:0-34766 GCA_948192965.1 Dalechampia spathulata | reverse complement strand
CTGCACTGTTTGAGCACTAAATCACCTTCCTTTAGTTGTTGTGGATGTAATTTTCTATTGAATGCTTGGGCTATTTGCTTCTGATACAACTGCATGTGGAAGAGAGCCCTGAGTCTCTGTTCATCCATTACTGCCAACTGTTCGTACCTTCCCCTGCGCCATTTCATTTCAGGAATCCCGGCTTCCAACACTATTCTGAGGCTCTTCATTTCTAGTTCAACCGGCAAGACAGCTTCCATACCGTATACTAAAGAGTAAGGGGTCATCCCTGTTAACGTCCTTGCTGTTGTTCTATAACCCCAAAGCGCTAGCGATAATTTCTCAGCCCAATCTCTGTAGCTCACTGACATCTTGGCTAGGATCTTCTTTATATTCTTATTCGCAGCTTCAACCGTGCCATTGGCCTGTGGGCGATAAGGTGAAGACTTATGATGCTCAATGCCATATGCCGCCAATAAGTCTCGGGTTCTACCTTGGAACTGTACCCCATTATCTGTAACAACATGATGAGGTACTCCGTATCTGCAGATGATATTCTTCTCAATGAACCGAGTCATCTGTTCTGCCCCTAGTTTGTTAAACAAAGCTGCTTCCACCCACTTAGAGAAGTAGTCGATGGTGACGATGATGAAACGGTGGCCGTTAGAAGCATGCGGGTGTATCTCACTGATAATGTTGATTCCCTAGGCTGAGAAGGGCCACGGAGATGTCAGACTTTGTAGTTCCATAGAAGGGAGATGTTTCAGATCACCATGAATTTGGCACTCCTTGCAATGCCTAACAAACATGATGCAATCAGATTCCATGGTGGTCCAATAGAATCCTTGTCTCAGAATCTTCTTGGACAAAATGTACCCGTTCATATGTGCACCACACAAACCAGCGTGAATATCCTCCATGAGTTGCTGTGTTTCCGATCTCGTTGCACAACGTAAATGTTGCCCATCCACCGTCCTTCGATACAAATCATCTTCAAATAGCAGATATTGAGAGGCTAACCGGCGAAGCGTCTTCCGATCAGTCTTGGAAGCTTCTTCGGGGTAACTTCCTTCTTTCAGGAATCTTAAGATGTCTGAATACCACTCATTTCCACCCACTTCAGTAATTAACACAGCCGGGTGAGAATGGCACAAGGTTCTGGATGTCGTCACAGAAAGAGGCCGCATCTGAGACTCCTTGGGACCTTCCTATATAGATGCTAAAGTAAAAAGAGTGTCTGCCATCTGATTCTCGCTCTGAGGTAAATAGTTGAACTGACATCGAGTGAACATGAGGAGCAAACCCCGCAGATGAGTTGAGTACGGCTTCAAACATTCTTCCCTGACTTCCCATTCAGGCTTTGTCTGCTGGACTACTAACAACGAATCACCAAAGATTTCCACTTCTTTGACGTTCAACGCAATGAGGGCTTCGATACCATGAATGCACGCTTCGTATTCTGCCATATTGTTGGTGACAGAGAATTCCAATTTCATTGCCATTGGAATTATGTCACATGTAGGGGTAACCAGTATTACTCCAATCCCGGCACCCTGTCGATTAACAGCCCCGTCAAAGTACATCTTCCAACCATCCAACGCAATCATATCTAGGTGTTCATCAGGAAATTCCAACTCCCAATGATATGTACCCTCAATAGGTTGTAACGCCAAGAACTCTGCTATAGCCCTGCCTTTTATGACCTTCTTCGGTGTGTATTCGATATCAAATTCTGACAACAAGACCAGCCACTTTGCCAACTTCCCCACGAGAGATGGTGTGTTATACAAGTAGCGTATTGGGTCCTCCTTAGACATTACCCGTACTGTATAGCTCTTGAAGTAATGCCTCAACCTCCGCGTGACCCATACCATAGCTAAACATAGCTTCTCGACCCGAATGTACTTGGTTTCATATTCGAGAAACTTCTTGCTCAGATAGTAAACTGAATGCTCAAGTCCTGCTCTGTCCTCTTGAACCATCATCGACCCCAAGGATGATTCCCCGATCGCAAGATACAGTGTTAAAGGAATACCCGCTTTCGGAGCTTGTAAGATTGGAGGGGTTGCCAAGTACTTCTTGATTCAGACCTAACTGGGAAGGCCCGTTCCTAGTTAAAAAGATCCTCTCCAAAGGTGCTATTTGCATCTCGGATTTGGAAGGCAATGAATTCTCAGAACCCGTCAATCTTGACCGGCTGAAGAAGTATTTCATCTAGAGCAAAGGGTAAAAGAAAAGGTAAAATAAAAATAAAAAGCCTGGTGAGCTGAAAACCTGCATAAGCAGTTCACCTAAAAGTTAAGGCAAAAGAAGAATATTTGCTTGATGAGTTAAAAATCTGCCTGGATAACTCGTACAAAATTTAGAGCTCTTAAAAGGTAAAAGGAGAGCATTAAAATGGTTGAACAGAAAATCTCACACGAGGCTGGTCAATAGCAGGGCTTAATTCTGATGCATGTCCAGAACTTCTGTGTTGATTTTAGCATTTTTCATGTAAATGTTTTAATCTCATTAATGCAAATGGAACACATGTTCATAAACTTAGCCATAAGTAATACAAATCTCAAATATAAAGTGCCATCTTTCTTTATTACATGTCATATTATTGCCTAATAATGTCTCATAGTACAAGACTCAGGCATGGCACAACACCTATAGCTTATACTCTTTATTTGTGGTAGATCCAGCTCCAAGAATCTCCATCAGTACTATCTGATGATGAGGTCAGGTCCTCTCCACATGCTTCATAAAATGAGGCACCAGTCTTCCTCCCTTGAACTCTATCAATCGAGGGATGACTTGCCTATAGCCATACTGACGATAGATTTTGGCAGGACTGTAGTGTGTGCAACACCTGAATCTCGGTAGTGGGATATAATCTATGTAGGTCATCACAGTCACGTGTTGTATGCACCATACAGGTGAGGTCCACCTAATCTTATTTTCAGACCTGACTCTCATCCACTCAATCCAGCCTTGGAATGTCAGTGTCTTCGCCTCATTGAAGGTATAACCTCTCCACATAAAGGCTCGTTGAGTTGAAAACCTTGCAAAAGGCTATTTAGGCAAAAAAAAATTAGAGCAGCCCGCTAAGTTGAAAACCCGAGGGGGCAGTTCAGGCAAAAGTTAGGGTTTGAAATAAAATCAATAGCTTGATGAGCTGAAAACCTTGCAAAAGGTGACTCATGCAAAAATTAGGGCAAAAACACAGCTTTTCTAAGTTAAAAACCTATAAGGGCAGCTTAGAATCGTTACCTGCAATAGAAGCAGACTACCACTGAAACGCTCAGATAGTCCTCTCTTCACTCTATCCAGTTTGCTGATCATCTCAGTTATGACCATAGGAAAAGGGGTTTGACCCCTACACCATCTGATCTAACACAGGTCCAATCAATAAATCTCCATGACCGGACGAATCAACGAACAAGAATTATGTCAGCAATCCAAACCCCGCTACCCTCAGTCATGAGGGGGTATCTATTGACTTTTGGCTACACAGTCGAAAAAGAGCAACGATATTTATAGAATCCTCTATAGCCAAGAGGGACCTCATGATGGTTAGATCGATGTCAAAGGCCCTCATCAAGTACAATTCCGCTTCTCCTATTGGCGCACGTGTCATCAACATCATCGACATCTTGCAAGTGACTCTGAGGATAGCAGTAAACTCCTTGTACATCGGGCATAACTCAACATTCCTAAATCGGAAGATGTGAACCACCAGATCCAAGAATTACACAGTAGTGTGTAGAAAAGCATTGTTGATTGAGAATTGTTGAAGTGTCCTCAAGTACTGGAGCCCGATCCCTTTTAATCGACTCCACTCATCGTTGCCCCAACTGTGAGAAAGAGCATGGAGAGCATACAGTGATTTGTGAATCATTGTATATCTACTTTCTACACAAAGGAACAAAGAAATTATGTTTTGGCAATAAAGCATAAAGCATAAGATATTTATAACATCAAATAACTTTGGATTCCACTAATAAATCCAAAAGATACACAGTTCAAGCTTTTTGTTGTTTTCAAAGCTGTACACCACAGCCCTAGTGTACTAGGCCCATATGCCAGACTGTAATATACTGTCTTATTATTTTAATATAAAAACTACAGAGTTCTGACATCATGCATATAGGAATCAGACATCATGTCTCCTCTAAGCATCATCTTCACCGGAATGGTCTTCATCAGGGCTGGGACTATCTGGAACCTAGATGTTGTATCTCTCCAGATGTGCTGTCAATCAAGTGATCTCTCATCCCATTTGCTCTGTCATCTGAGCATAGCGATCATGCTCCTCTCATTCCATAAGCATATAGGCATATAAGTCATGTATCCATGCATTGACATTACATCCACATTTAAAATAAGTACTTACCTAAACAGTTAGCATCTCAGAGGTGTGATAGCGATGCAACCCCATTAGAAGCCTTGAAGCATTTACCATGGCATCTCGAGGCACCTGCAAAAATCAAGCACATGTAAGATCACTAAAGTCAAGGGTGCATGAAATACATATACTCACATGAATGGTATTCTAAGGATCAAATTCTATCTCACTCCTCGTGGGCACTGGAAAAGAGGTCTCGTAAGGATGACCAGTCTCATCATAAGTAAAGATTAATGGATTTTACGACCATATCAGCTGACCCTCAACAAAATCCAAGGGGCGCTCATACCTCGAGGGCATCTCCAGAGTGCCAGACATCGACCTCAATAGGACCACATCAAGTCTGGAATCACGGGATCTCTTCAAGGTACTGCCACCTTGAGAACTGCCAACAGCTGGTGAACCACGATGGCCACCTCGACTGCTATGAAAATCAGGTATGACTCCGGTCCCACTAGCTCTATCATGCTGACCTCTGCATGTGGAAAGCTCCATAGGTCCTAATAGCCTCATCTGAATGAAAGTGTGATAGTCCACTGGTGACTTTGACAGAAGCTCATGCCCAGGAATACTAGTCAATACAGCAATCACCTCTGGGTCTATATCAATATAGGAAGCCCAGAACATCACACATAGAGGAGCAATAGGCTCTACATGCCCTTCTAGCCCCAACTGTCAGTTAATGATATGCTCACCAAGGCAAAAAAGCCTACTCTTAGGACTCTCCAATAGCATATGTCGCTCATCTTTACGCATGAAGCTTGTCAGATAATCTAGCCTCAAAAATATATTGCTTCAGGGATAGGGGCGCACCTATAAGACAATTAAGCGCCTGCTCATGTATTTCTTAAACCAATTCAATACGGTTTCATGCTAATTAAATTATTTCTCTGTTAACTAATCCCAAGACAGAGTGTTGAGATGCTCCCTCAAATCATCCATTGTATAACCTGGCCTCTTATGTGGTATACTCCATGCTTGCATACGTGGAAAGCCAAGTGGTATTCTATGCAGGATATCAAGCTCTGGCAAAAGCCCAAACTCATAAGCCATGATCTACAAGGTCAATACACAGTCAGCAGAAGACTTAATCAAGCATCAATATCAGGATCAACAGAATTGTGCTTACCTCGATAACTTGCTAGCAACCAATAATACGGTCTTTACAGTGCCTACTACAAAGGTCCAACCCCTACATCAAATGAGCAAGACTGACATTGCCCTAGTCAAATCTCCCAATGGCATCCAAGTCATAAAGGGCCCATAACACAGACATGTGAACATTGTTCCTAGGGTCATTCAACACAATACACCCCACACGTATAGTAGAAAAATATGAGTGTACTGGTCTATAAAGATAGTCCTGCCAAGGGTCTCAGCCAACACCGCTTCTTGAAGGCTATCAGAAGATATACTATGCCCACCTCACACATTATGTGACACACCTAACAAGTCAAAGATTGTGCCATATAACCAATGCACTGATGTCAATCTGGCATCAAAATGAATAGGTAGCCCTACACATTCCAGTCCAGTGATTCCAGCAAAAATCTCTGATGTAATAGCAATCTCACCCACTGGCAAGTAAAAGGTATGAGTGGAGTCCATCCACCACTCAACCATCACTATAATAACAAATCTATTACACTTCTTCTCAATGCTAGTAAAGCATGAGATATATAGACCTAAGCAGCTCAGGTCCACTCTGACGTGCACCTCCCGAGGCAGTTGGGAGTACCATTCAAAAATCCCTTGGAGGCTGCCAGCTTTGATAACCGTGTGCTCCCTTTACAAATTTCAGAATTTAGGTTAGCTACAGATTGGATTACAAAAAATAGACAGCATTACAGAGGCCTTAAATCCCTCTTCTCAGCCTTAAAAGCAATTTATTCATGCCTATGAATCGAAAAGATGCCAAATTTTTCAAGAAAATGATCAAGAAACGTGAATTTTTGGCCATTTTTCATTGCAATGTGCACCATACATAAACAATGTACACCATACATAAGGTAATGTGCACCACATGTTACAGAACCCATTTTGAAAAATCCAATTTTCACCAAACCGCCTTGATAACCACTCACATACCTAAGCCTAACACTAACCTAGCATAAAATCTAAGCCCAACACTGACCTAAACACAACAAAAACAAGCCTAAACTTCATTTCTAAAAAATCATAGAACCAAGCTAAGTTACAAAAAATTCACCTTCTTGGCAGGAGCTCGAGAGCAATGGGAACCTATGGCGAATGTCTTTGCAATTACATCACCAAATCGAGCCCTGAAGTAAGCATCACGGGTCATGTGCTCGGTTAAGGCGTAGCTCGGTATTGATTTGGGATCCTGGGGTGTTGATTGCATCCTAAATCCAACCATTTTTAGTGAAATCTCAAGTTTTGGGTGTTCAAAATTGAGAGAAAATTGGTTTAAAGGGGGGAAATCAAATGAATTTTCAGTTGGAAGCCTTCGAATATAAAACTTCCAAGTAATGTGTGCCACATGTAGCATAATGTGCGTAGCATGTAACAAAAAATTCTAACCTGTACCAACCTACAGAGGGGTTTGCTAACATACACCACCCTCCTATCAAGATGCTTTTGACAAATTAGGCCTCTCCCAAAAATTTTAGAATTTTTGGAGATCATTTGCACTAAATTTTCACGACCCATAGCATCTGAAAAATCTGAAAAGTCAGTCAGAATGCAGCAAACTGATACTGAAAAATTTAGGTATTTTTCCTAGACCATTTAAATTCCAATTTCACTGATAAATTGCTTTTTTATGTCTAGCATAGACAGGAAATTGATCCAGCAGATGATCAGAATCAGTCAAACCTTTGACTTTATGTCAAACCGTTGACCATACAGTGTTGCATTCCAGCAGAGGATCCCAAATGCAGATTTTGGAGAAACTTGACACTTATTTGATGGTGCGAGAATTGATCTGACAGTTGATCACCCCAACCCAACAGACGGTCAAACCTTGGATCCTGCAGTTAACCACTCGATCCAACAGAGATCATAGAGTCAAGCCTTTGACTCCTAAACCCTAGCAGTAGGCATCTAAATGCTGACTTTAGATGAATTTATCTCACAATGAAGCCATTGGTCTTGCAGTGACCACCAATCAGCTTTGATCGTCAGCCCGAGCACTGGGTTTCTAATTGCAGAATTGGGACTGTTACTGGTCAAAACTGTTGACCAGAGAATATTGAGCCCCAGAAGAGGATACCGAATGCCATTTTGAAGATATTTGACATAGATGGTGCAAGCATCGACCTAGCAGATGGTCAACATCTGATCTAGCAGAGATCATAGAGTCAAGCCTCTAACTCCTAAACCCTAACAGTAGGTATCTGAACACTAACGTCAGATGATTTCAAGCCTCGCAACAAAGCCATTAGTCCTACCGAGGACCACTGATTAGCCTTCATCACTTCAACCAGAGCATCGGGCTCCCAATTACAGAATTGGAATACAAGCCTCGACATGAGCACCAATTGATCAGCTTTGATCCTTCAACCCGAACATCGGGCTTCCAATGGCTAAATTGGACTCAAGCCTCAGCATGAACATTCTGCAACCCTTGGTATAAGCACTTTGTAAGCCTCAGCATGAGCATCAAACTTCGATGCGTGCATCGGTCAGGTACCTCCTTTACTCTCGAAGAAAAGTCAAGTTATGATCAAGAATCATTTTGATGATTTAAGCTTGTGTCACCTCAAAATGATCCTGATCAGGGGGTAAACTGTTGACCCTAACATATCACCCACCTGCAATTTTGGGTTTTTATCGATTCGGCATGGTACAAGTCCCCGATGTTGACCCTGATAGTGCATATATGCCTGTTTGGCTTTCTTTGAGTGTTCTGAGTGTACAGAGCACATTATAGTTGATGGGGCCCACCCCAAGTGGCAGGGTCCACCATCCTTTTTAGCTTTCTTTATGTATTTTGTACACATAGAACACATTACACTATGCCCATGAAAGGCAGAGTACATAGCATGTGAAATGCTACGTTTCAGGCATGTAGCCCTACATGCCTGAAATGAGATGTATGGTGGGGCCTACCACCCAAGGCCTACCTAGTGAAAGCCGAAGCTACATAATGGCTTAGAATGTCGAGTACATCTCTGATGACATATGGCTCATGTTACATTTTGCTCGTACAAGCCTATGCGTATTGCCTGAAATTGCAACATGCATAACATATTACATAATGTGTGATGCATGCTACAAAAATAAGGCATTTGGTGGGGAGCCTTCTCATGACCAAATCTGATGTGCTCCATGCTGCACAATGCCTTAGAATGTCAAATAATGCTTGTTTGACATATAAAGCACGTTACATTTTACTCGTATGAGGTGAAGCGCATTGTAATATGCGGAGCATGTTACATAATGTGCTACGCATGTTACAAAATTAAGACATTTGGTGGGGAGCCTTCCTGGGACCAAAACTAAAATGTGCCATATCACACAATGTCTTAAAACATAAAAAGACTCTCCATTGACATATGGCACACGTTCCATTGCAACCACAATGGGCCCCACACAAAGGGCCAAAATGTAATATACGAAGCATGTTACATAACATGTTGCGCACATTGATAATGTATGGCACACATTAACTAATAAGTTCAAAATCTGGACTGAAAATTACAATTTTACCAAACCCTAATTTCCTTATATAAATATAGAGCTTGGGTCTGTAGAAAGGAGGTCCGGAAAATTGCTAAAAACATACCAAAACTCTGCCAAAATCTTCCCAAAATTAATTAAGCACTTAATTAATTAATTCCTTGGGATTTAGAGACTAATTGGCTCTAGTTAGGCTCCCTAAGAAAAATTGGATTGAAGACCTACAAGAAAAACCAACTGTGGTAAGTCCAAAACTCATTTTTCTTCCACTTTCTTATGGGTTTTTGCTCGAATCTTTGATTTTTTGCTTGATTCCTTTGTGATTGGCTTCAATCATGTGTTTTCATTTATTACTCATGCCGTTGGGTAGTCAAAATCACTAATTTTTGACTTTGATTTGCCTAGATTCGAGCTGGATTTTATGTTTTTACCGAAAAACCTTTATTTTCCTTTTATTTTTGGAACAATGTGTGCCACATATTGCCTATGTGTGGCACACATTATCCTATATACTGCATACATAGGTCAAAAATTTTCCAGAAAATGCAATTTCCTTCAGTTTTCACTTTCGATCTGATAAATCTAGCTACATAAGGGCTTTTCCATGCCCCTAGTGTACTGGATCTTTCAAAAATCTTCAAGATCTAATCAATTTCAACCTTGAAATTAATTTTTCAAATTAGATGCTCATCTATCATTCAAAAATGCATTTTTCAGCTTTGATCTGCCTAAATCTGAGCTGGATCTTGAGTTTTTGCTAAAAAACTTTCATCTTCTTAAAATTTCATAGAATGTGCGCCACATGTTCATGAATGTGCACCACATGTACCTATATATGGCACACATTTGGTAACATGCTACGCACATTATCTCCAGATTTTCCAGAAAACTGAGTTTTTCTTCTGTTTTCTCACCCGATCTGATTTTTCCAGTGGCATTTGAGGCTTGGCCATGTCTCAAGTGTTCTGGATCTATTAAATATTATCCAGATCTAATTAATTTTAGCCTTAAAATTAATTATTCAAGTTAAATGCCAATTTACTTGTTTGATTTGCAATTCGGAGGCTGATTCAAACTCAAAATAAGGTACTTTCTTTATTAAACTTGCTGTATTTAATCTGTAGATCGAGTTTATACTGATAAATTTGATTTTCTTGTAGATTGGTTCTTAATGTGTGCCATACATTATGTAATGTGCATAGAACATTGTTTACATGTTGCGCACATTCCTTGCATGTTTCTAGAAAAATCATATTTTTCAATCATTTTTTCAACCTGATTTGATGATTTCAATAACATTTGATGTTTGGTAGTAATGGAAATGTATTGGATGCATCATAAATTAAACACATTTAATTAATTTTGGCCTCAAAATTAATTTTTCATGATCAAAATACAATTTAGTTCATATAAATGTAATTTTTGAAAGGATTGGATTCAAATCGATTGAGGGGCTATCTCCAATTATTTTTATGTGATGTTAGCACTCCCATTTGATTTTCCATGATCAAACAAAAATAATTTTATTGAAAATAATTTTTACAAAAATTAATTTTCACGATCTGACTTGTGTAAATTTGCATGATTTATCACCAAAAATTACTGGAATTTGACTCTTGGTTCATGCTTTCATATGGCATTGGACTAGTCAAATAAATCCTAAATTCATTTGCTACTAATGAATTTGTTTATGTTTATTTTACATAATATTCATTCCTGCATTTTTGGCTTGTGCTACCCGAGGCAGAAAAATATCCGAGGAGGGGACGTTACTTAACGTCCTAAAATGATATATGCATGGAGATCTTTGTAATAGGATAGAATTATTCATTGTTTTGTAATAATTCCCCTTAAAATCCCGTGTGTATCCCTTATTTCCTCAATTCCCTTTCATCGGCCTTTATTATTTTTCATTCATGGATGGTTTATTATATTTACTCAAATATATATGTCATATCATGTCACATGCCATGTCACATGCCACATCACACACTTCTATGCCATGTCATAACATAATTATCTCGTATGCCAATACAACTCAAATACACCAATATGCAACATAATACATGCAACTTGCCATACCAATATGCCATGTCATGTTATTATGTCATTCCATATCATATGCTACATGCTAATTCATCATGTCATATGCCATTATGCCATGCCATATATGTCATGTCATGTTGTATGCCACACTACATGCCATATCATATACCATGCCACATGCCACATCAAATGCCAATTCACTCATGCATCACTATGCCATGTCATGCATATGCTATAAATTGTTATGTCATGTCATTTTAATATGTCATCATGTCACATGTCATGCATATGCCATGTCATCCAAAATGTCGTATAGCATTATATGCCATTTTACATGCAACTGTGCAACGCCAAATCACATGTCGTGCTGTGTGTTTACATATACACTCGTATGCTTGCCTGCTTAGGACAATTAACTCCAACTATAATGGTAAAATCAATTTTGGAAACTCATAGAACTAGATCTCCACCACCCAAACCCAATCTCTGAAGGGTTTAACTAGCACTCATACTATGGGTCAGTTGGACCAATCCGGAACCATCCGGTGGCGACTCCCTTGTGACTCTTTTGAGTCCATATCATTCCTTGAGGTAGCCCCTTAGGAAGACTGCACTTTCACTCTAAGTGTGGTCCCTGATCCGTGAGCCTCACAAGCCTGGCTCTGGGCTCCGGCAGAAACCGACGCTCACAATAGCAGAGCAGTTAGCTTTTGCCTTTTTTGGCTTTATTAATTTTATTTTCTTTTTCTTTCCTTACTCATTTCCTTGATATTTCACATTTTGAAATCACTACATCATATATCTCAACATTTTCTAATATGTTGTACTCTATTTTATAGTGCAATCATAGAATGATTAAGCTTATTATCTAGGCCAAACATTTATACCTTCTTGATCTTAATAATTTGTCAAGTTTATGAAAGGATTTCCCAAATCAGTGTGATTACGAGTTAACTATGTCTATTTGCCAAATACTGATGCCATATACAAGTATTTACAAAATCACACAACACAAACATACAGTCATGCAAAAATGTAAAGCAAAGCATGCAACAATCCTATAATAAATGTCCATACTTAAATAAAATACATAATAATGGAAAATAATCAAGCAGATAGAGAAAACATGCACACACATCCCCACACTTAGAGAACACATTATGCTCAATCTAAAAGTACAAATCATACAACATTAAAAACACTTGAAAGACAAAATTAAAATAAACAAAAAGAAAGGAAAGGGTTGAGATATCAGTTGCCTGGGGGAGTTGGTGAGCCAGGTGGAGAAGGAGTTGGGGAGGGAACATTGACACCATAGAGTTTGAAGAATCTGAGCATCTTCCTCCTTTGGTAGCATTGCTCTCTGCGTATCTCATTGATTGTTGTCTCCACTCTAGTGAGGCAAGCGGCATTCTTAGCATTGCCTTGCTTAAGCCTCATTAGCAGTGCCTTAATTGAGTTATCTACTGTCGCTCCTGCTGCTTGTTGTTGATGCTCCTTCTATTCCTCATGTTGTTGCTACTCCTCTAAACCTTGTGTCTGCTCTTCCTCCTGAGCAGCTCCGTCCTCTTCCTCCTCATCTACATCATCATCATCCAAGTCAAGGTGCCTTTGTTTGATGCCATCCCGATCGCCATAGGCATTGAATTGAGCCCCTCATTTGTATGTCAACCCTGTATCTTGTAAATGTTTGGTAGAAAATATTTCTGATGGCAACATTGTTAGGTCAAAAAAATCAACATCAAAGTAGTCAACTATAGCAGTGATCACATGACCTAAGCCAAGCTTCCTACTTTGTGATCTAGCCGTTCTTTGGAAACCCTTCATAAGGTGAAAGGTGGTGCAGTAGGCATGGTTGTTAAGCATGCACCATATAGGAAAGAGTTCCTGCTATGAAACCTTATTATTCTCTATTTTTGTAAAAATAGAGATAGCCAAATATTTATGCAACAGAATCAAGACAGGGTTCTTAATGAGAAGGTTAGGGGCGTTGAGAGCATTGTATAGCAAGTTACCTTCTATAAGCTCATTCCAGAAGGCCTTAGGTCTAAAATCAGCATGGGAAGTAGTCAATCCCTATTAGTGGAGGTCTAACACATCCTCTATCATTTGATAGGTCATTTCCATTGCTTTCCCCCTCAATCTTAACCTAATTCTCCCTAACCTATTGTCAACTAGCTCGCAGGTGGTGTAGAACTCATGTGTGAGTTCCTTACAAACATGATGCCCATCAATAATGAAATTTCCCCAACCTAACTTCAAAGAAAATGCTTTCAAGGGGGCTAGAGCCTCAAGTTACTCAAGCAAATTCCAATCAAAATATCTAGGGAGGATTAACAGTTTTTTACAAATTTGTTTGTACTTCCTGCCCTCCTCTTATGAGTAAATTGGAAAGGGAGCGCTATAAAGCTCCGTTATGTTTGAAATTGATGGTTTTGGAGCTTTACCTCTATCTTGTAGGTGTCTAGCAACATGCTTTACCCTCCTTGACATTTCTATAATTGATTCCTAAATAATCTCAATCAAAAGAATGAACAGAATATCAAGTTATAGTGTAATTAGGTTCTGTCACGATCATGACTTTGAGAGTCATGATCGTGACTTACAATTTTGCTTCCCCCCCTTTTTAATTCTTGCACTCAAATCATAAAATCAATCAAATAAATGGTAACTCATGATGTACACTCTCATAAACATTGCAATCTTATACCCAAATCATTCTCAAAATAGCATAAATCATCCTTCCTATGAAAACCTAAAATTGCAAAATAAATAATTCAAGAATAAGAGAGAGAAGAAGAGAGACTTACTTGTTGATTTGATGATGATTGGAAGATGAAAATACAGAAAAATCACTCAATCTAAGTGCTAAGAGGATAAAAACTTGAAAAATTCAAGTTTGGGGGGAAGAAAGAATGTTTTGGGAGTTTAAGCAAGTGAATGTTATATTTTGGAAGGCAAAACTCCTCTTTGTTTACTTAGAAAAATTCTAAAAATTGGTTTTTAGGGGTTATTGTCACGATCATGACTTTTAAAGTCGCGATCGTGACTTGCCTTAGTGAGTTTTTGTCATAATCGTGACATTGAATGTCATGGTCATGACATGCCTTAGAAAAAATTATTTTGGTTAGTCACTTTCTCAACATTTTACCATGGTCATGACTTGCAATGTCACAATCATGACTCTCCTTTTTTCTTCATTTTATTGCCTTTTTCTTTTTCTTTTCTTTTTCTTATCATTTCGTATGCATAAAACACATATTATTAAACATGAAAACATCATTTTTCACCATTAAAACACAATTCTAAAATATTAAAAAACACTTTAAAAATCAAAACTTAAACACAATTAACGCTTAAAAATATATATCACACACATGAAAACATACTTACATGATAATTTTAAGGTCATCAACTGGACCTTACCTTCTTTCGAGCTCATTCTAAAGGTGTTACCTGCTTTAGTTTGTGAATCAAACCTCCAAGGTAGACTTTACATCTCTATTTGTTCACCTTGAATGTTTCCCCTCCTTCATTCCATAGCTCTAATGCTCCACTGTCAAATACTTGTTCGACTTCAAATGGACCACTCACATTGATTCTTAACTTTTTCAATTTTTCCATAAAGTCAGCAAATGTTTCATCAACTTTTGGATTCATAAGTCTTTATAGAAAAGGAATGGGTGGTATATACTTACATGGTCCTTGCTCACTTTCCCTCTTCTTCTGTCTGGCACCTTGATCATGATCATGACTTACAATGTCACGATCATGACAGAGACTTCCTCCAACCTCTGTCTATTTCCCTGATGTTCCAGCTTAACTGCTCATATGCTTTCGATCTTCCATCCTACCTTCTTCCTCACTATCAGTAGGTTTCTTACCTTTGTTCACAAGCTCTTTTCCACTCCTCAACTGTATGGCATTGACTTGCTCCTTGGGGTTTGGCTCTGTGTTGCTTGGAAGTCCTCCAAGATTTCTCTACATTATTGTTGTAGCTAGCTACCCCACTTGCACTTCCAAGTTATGGATAAAGGATGAATGGCTCTTTGTTATTTGATCAAATTTTGCCTCCATTCTTTTCTATGATTCCTCCTGGCTTAGCAGCTTTGTTTCTAGCATCTCCATGAACTTCTCTATTTTAGACTCAAAGTTATTTTAAGAAGGTGCTAGTTGTGTCTTTTGAACATTTTTTGCAACGTTACTCCATGAAAAATTTGGATGATTCCGCTATCTTGGATTATAAGTATTGGAGTAAAGGTTGTTACTTTGTCTTCCCATGGAGTATGGTATATTTCCCATGAAATTAGCCTGCTCCACATTCTCACACACATTGCAATCATTAACAATGTCATGATTTCCCACACAGCTCACATGAACTTGAAACTTTTCATAAGTTGCTGATTTGCTTTGTCAAATTTACAACTTCAGCCTGCAAAGTAGTGACAACATCTGATGATAATACACCTTAATTTTTATAGCTACCATTTCCTCCAGTAATTCATATGCTACCTTGATTGTCTTCTTCATAAGAGACCCTCCGACTAATATATCAATGGTCCCTATTGTAGTTATATTGACTCCATTGTAAAATATTTGGAGCAGCAATTCTCTAGGTAAATTTTGATCAGTACAGCTCCTTTGAAGCTCCTTAAATCTTTCCCATGTTTCATAGAGAGACTCACTATCCATTTGTTGGAAATTAGTAATTTCCTTGATGATCTTTGCTATTTTCTCCAAGGGAAAGTATTTAGCTAAGAAAACTTGTACCGACTGGTCCCAATTGGTGATGGATCTTGGGGTCAATGAATTCAGCCAAATCTTTGTCTCGTCTCTCAATGTAAATGGAAATAGTGTAGTCAGATCGCGTCCTCTATTGTATCCTCCATCACAGCATTAGAATCTTCATTTGTTAAACAAAAAATTGTACCAAAGATTGCAATATTTATAGTAGAGCTAGTTTTATTTCAAAGTTGTTAGCTGCAACAGGTGGTCTCGTTATGCTTTATTGGTTAGCATAAAAACCTATCCTGACCATATCCATCAATGTCCTTTGTTCTTCTGCCATTTCTACTAGATTTTCCTATACAGTTCATTCTTGAGTAGCTCTTCGGTTCTCCCTTTTGAATCTTGTTAGATCTTTGTAGACCTCTTGAAGTGGTGATTAGGAGTTCTTCATTTTTCTTGTACTCATACACCTACAGAATTAAAATAGAAAATTAAAATAAAATGCTTAAATCAAATTATACTCTCTAATAATAATATTAAACACATTATTCCCCGGTAACGATGTTAAAAACTTGATCGTTCCCTGGTACGATATGAAACAACAATATTTTCGATCACTACTTTACTACAAGCATACAGGTAATCGTAGTAAAATATCTATCCCATGAGAATAAGGTATTTATCCACCATTATTTTCAATTTCCAACTTGCTTAAGTAATCAATGAGGGTTTGATGTATCATAAGTAGTAAATCAATTACAGATCAAGTATTTAAAGAAGTAATAACAGAGCAACATTAAAGGGTGAAAACAAAATTAAGAAGCATAGGAATTGAAATCATAATCACCAAGCTTAAATAACAGTTATGTGCTCATTACTACCCAAGATATCCAAAAGAATCAATCTCCTTCTCTCAAGGTAAAACCGACTAGATTTCTTTTAACTTTAGAATCCCTCTCTCAATTTATTTCCTTTAGTTAAACAAACCATTAAGTAATCGTACAGGAGCTAGGAACATATAGATCTCTCATACACATCTACCTAACTTAAATGTAGAAGCATTTTATAATGCAACTCTTGTTGTAATTATAAAGCATAATATATCATTTAGAAAGCTAATCTTTAGAATTAAACACTTCTCAATAGTCAAGCATTCTATAATCCAACTCTCATTGTAATCATAAAGCATAAGATTTTATTTCTAACACCAATCTTTAGAATTAAATAATCATATTAATATAGCAAGCACAATTAGTTATCCTTGCAAGGGATTTTAGAATTCAATTCCTACAACAGAGTACTTAGCCACTCATGGCTTAAGAGAAATACAACAAAGATGAAGAAACAAAGGAAGAACACTCTATAAAAAGAAAACAATGCTAATTAAAGTGTAAATCCTGGATGGGAATGGTCTCTCCAACTACATACCCTAGCCACCATCTTACTGTCTCCTTTTTTTCTCTTGAGTGGGGGTCACACCTTGCCTTAACTTCAATTTGTCTATATCTTTGTTCATGTTATGGATTTCATTGCCCATTAAATCTCCTTTAAAGATTTTTGCTTTTGCTCCTCCCATGGAACCCATTCCTCCTACTCAATCTTCTGCAGAAATCATGCATTAAATGGCCAATAATTGAGAAGTCATGATTGTAACTTACTGAAGTTGCTTTCTCAGGCTTGATGTGCTTCTGTCATGATCATGACAGACAATTTAGCTCCTCTTCTCTTCTCTTGGCTTTTGTCATGATCATGACTTTGAATGTCACGATCGTGACTTGTGTCTTTAAGCCCCCAAAATGCTTCATTTCTCCTTGAATGCTTCCATAACTCTACACACTCAATAAACACATCAAATTCCAATAAATAAAAGTAAAACATAATAATAAACATTGATTACTAGCTAAAAATAACTAAAATAATCATACAAATTAACATACATTAGTGGGGTGATGAAATCTCCAGGGCTGAGAGCCTCCCGGATCTACTTTTACAGAAGATTCTTGAAGTCATTGTTCAAGAGTTTGGTCATCGACTGATCAATGAGCCTCTACACTATAGCAAATGAAGCATCATCTAATATAAATGAAGGAGCATCTGATACAGATGCGACATTCCTAGTTGGTTATGAGTCTAACATGATATGTACATGATAGAGAGAGTCAACATGGATGCATGAGTATGCATATGGGATTGCACATGGTGTACGTGATGTGGCATGTAGGATGTATGCATGACCTATGCTAAGAAACGTTTGGCGTTATGGCTGTAAAATAAAATTGGTTAGCATACATATGCATTCACATGCATGTGATGCAACACATAGGATGTGTACGTGACCTATGCTAGGAAACATCTAGTATTTTTGGCTGTAAAATGAAATTTATTAGAAAAAATTATGTGAATCTACGTGTATGCATGTTGGATAAAAAAAACATGAAAATGGTTAGTGAATACATAGCACACAGCAGCGCTCCCTGCCACCCTTATACCTTCATAAGAATTAGTTAGTTTAATATCTCCTAGGTGGGATACTAGCCTAGAGTTACACTGGGAACTCGAGGCATGATTCTCTCAGTAAAGCAAGCAAAATGGGTGATCGTTGCTTGATCATATAAGAGATTATGGTAAAAACCTGACAGCATTTTGACCTAGTCATATTGTTATGATAAGAGAATGCCAATCGAAAGGGCATGAGGTTACACAGCCAAATAGAATCATGAAAGGATTCTGACTCTTAGCAGAGCAATACAGGCATGATCATATTGTAATAATAATAGTATGCCTGTGGAATAGACCTGAGGTATGTAACCATACAGAATCATAAAAGGATTTTAACCCTTAGTCGAGCAATACAGACATGATCATATTGCTATGATAAGAGTATGTCAGTGGAATAGACATGGGGTATGCAACCATACAAAATCATGAAAGGATTCTGACTCTTAGCAGAGCAATACAGACATGATCATATTGTTATGATAAGAGTATGTCTATGGAATAGACATAAGGTATACAACCATACATAATCATGAAAGGATTTGGACCCTTAGCAGAGTAATACAAACATGATCATATTATTATGATAAGAGTGTGTCTATAGAATAGACATGACGTATGTAACCATACAGAATCATGAAAGGATTTTGACTCTTAGCAGAGCAATATGAGGGAGGGAAAATAGGCCGGGTTCAGGAAAATCCACTGATACGATAGGATATAGATCCATATAGCATGCAATGAGGGGTCCTAGTTTAGAATGTTGCTAGGTTAACTACATGGGCTTTAGTCCAGTAAGAACAGGCTAAGGTCCCCCACCACAGCATCCACAACCTATCCAATAGAATGGAATCATTAATATAGGACTTATACCTAGTATTTATCAGTCAGGAATCATCAACAGTCATTGGTACAAGGTAGCAAGTGGTGAAGGCAGATTCACTTTTACAAGGAGTCAAATGGAGTCCAAGTTACTCATTCACCTATAATCACCGGCTTGACACGAGAGGTTATGTGGTGTGCACAGACATAGAATTGTGTTGTGATAAATATAATTAATCTAATTATGATGGGAAATTTGATATGGAAACTCTTAGATGCCATCACCCTTTCACCGTACGTCCCCAATGAAGTCGCCACTGTAAGCACGTAGTTTCTGCTACTGCCCAGAGCGAGGCTTCCGAGGCTCATGGACCTAGGATGCACTTGGAACAAAAGCATGAACTTCCCAAGGGGCTACCTTGAGGAATGATACGGACTAGAAAGAGTCACAAGGGAGTCATTACCGGATGGTTCCGGATTGGTTCAACAGACCCATAGCATGAGTGCTAAGTTAAACCCTTTAGAGATGGGTTCGGGTGGTGAAGATCTATTTCTATGAGTTTCCAAAATTTATTTTACCATTATAGTTGGAGTTAATCATCCTAGGCAAGCAAGCAAGCAAGTGTGTAAAAAAATAAGCATACAACATGACATGTTATAACAACGGGCAGAGTACAATGTAGCAAGTAGAATGACATAAAATGCTATATGGCATTTGGATGACATGTCATATGCATGACATGTGACATGATAATATAATAAAATGACATGGCATATGTATGATATTGCATAGTGATAATATAGTAAAATGACATGGCATAGTGATGTATATGTGAGATATCATTTGACATGGCATGTGACGTGGTAAGTATATGGCATGTGTCATGTCATGGAAAAATGACATATGACATGGCATGGCATAATGACATGTGACATGGCATGGCATAATGATGTATAGCATGATATAAAAATGTAACATAATCAAACGATATAACATGACATAATAGCATATGACATGGTATATGTTATGATATGGCATTTGCATGACATGGTATATGTTATGACATGGCATTTGCATGACATGGCATAGATGTGTGTGATGTAGCATGTGACATGACATATGACAAGGCATATATATTTTAGCAAATAAAATATAACCCATCCACGAAATAAAATCCATGAGAAAAGGTCGGTGAAAAGAGATTAAGGAAATAGGGGATACCCGTTGGATTTAATGCTAAATCATAAAAAAGGAGGAATAAAGCTATTCTATTACATAAGATCTTCAATGTATACAATATTTTAAGACATTAAGTAACGTCTCAACCTCCTCAGGAAAATTTCCACCTCGGGTAGCACGAGTCAAAAATGCACGAGTGAAAATGCAAATAAACAAATAAAATCATTAGTAGCAAATAAAATTTTAGACTTAATTAACCAATTCTATGCCATGTGAAGGCACAAATTAAGAGTCAAAGTTTGATTAATTGTATGGTAACAATCATGCAAAAATAAATTAACACTAGCCGGATCCTTAAAATTAAATTAATACGAATAATTTTAAGTAAAATTATTATTGATCAATCATGACATAACAAATTGGGAATCACTAATATCATACAAACAGCAATTGGAGATAACAACTCAACCGATCGAAGTCAATCCTATCGAATATCACAAATCTACGAGTTAAATAAGCATTTAATCAAGAAAAATTAATTTTGAGGTCAAAATTAATTTAATGTGATTAATTTATGATAGATTCAATACATTAAAGCTACTATGAAGCATCAAATGTTACTAAAATCATCAAATCCAGATTAAAATTAAGCAAAAAATGCAATTTTTTGGTGAAATTACATGTTATATGCACAGCATGTAGTGTTATATGCATAGGATCTAGCCTATATTTTGCGTACATAATGCTATGTGCTGCACATGTAGTAGAAAAAGTTTGAGAAAAATCAAAATTTTTAGCAAAAACATGATCCAAACTCAAATCCTAGCAACTTTAATAAAGCATAGCAAATCATTTAAGCACCAATAAGTGATTAAATTGCAAATCAATCAATTAAATAAGCATTTAACTTGAAGAATTAATTTTAAGGCTAAAATTAATTAGATCTAGACAATATATGATAGATCCAAAACATTAGAACTATAGGTAAGCCTCTAATATTGCTGGAATCATTAGATCGAGTGAAGAAACAAGCAAAATCAGAAGAAAAATGGGATTTTTTGGAAAATTTAGAGGCTATATGCGCAGCATGTAGTGCTATATGCACAGCATATAGGCTATGTGTTGTGCATATAGCACTATATGTGGCACATATACTATGAGTTTTTGATTATACATAAGCATTACCAATCCAAAAACAAGCAAGATTGAAGCCAATCATCAAGAAATAACCCATAAATCATAGATCCATAGTAAAACCATGGGAAAATGGAGAGAAAATAGGTATTTTACTCACCACAATAGGTTGAACATGTAGATCTTGATTCAAACGTATTTAGGGACCTAACTAATGTTAGTTAGTCTCTAAAATCATAAGGCAATTGATAAATTAAGTGTTTAATTAATGTGAGAGTGAATTTTGGCGAAGTTTGGGGTATTTCTCTAATTTTTTGACCATTTTTCAGAAGGGGAAGGCTTATATTTATAATAGGAAGCCTTAGGGTTCAGAAAATCATATTAGCAATGTGGGTTTTAGAAATTTTTAAGCTATGTGCGTAGCATGTAGTGCTACATACACAGCATATAGCCTACATGTTGTGCACATAGTATTATGTGCTGCGCATGTTACATTTTGACCTTATATGTGCTGCCTTATACGAGTAAAATGTAACATGCACCGCATATCTAATTAGCATCATTTAGTCTCCTAAGACATTGTATGATATAGCACATGTTAGATTTGGCTCGGAAAAGGTCACTGACCAAACATCTTTTTCGCTATATGTTATGCATAAAGTACTACATGCACCTCACGTACCATTTATGACCCTATGCACTCCGCCCTCCTTGAGAAAAATGTTACATGCATCACATGTCCAATAAGCATCATTAGGTGTTTTAAGATGTTATGCTATATGAAGCACATTAGATTTGGGCTAAAAAGTGGGCCCTACAAAACATCCTTTTTCGCTACATGCACCTTATATAGCATTTTGCATGCTATGCACTCTGCCTTACTTGAGCAAAATGTAACATGCGTTGTATGTCCAGAACACTCAAAGAATGTTCAAAAGCATGTGTGCAAATTGGGGTTGATATCGAGGACCTGCACTGAGCTGAATCAATAAAAACTCCAAATTGCACCGCATGGTTGAAAAGTCAAGGTCAACAAGTGTACAACATGAACTTACTGAAACTAGAAGGTGAAAGTACCATTTTTGTGCATACTCATACTAAATGAATTTTTAAGCAATATTCTTGGCCTTTAATATAAGTATGCCATATACCATCATAAACTGTACTCATCAAGGTTTAATTCAAGCTATAGCATGCAATTTATTTTATCAATTAAGGCTACCAAAATCAAAAAGGCTAAATGCCTTGAAAGAGTGGCTAAGAATGCACTATTTGAAAACGTCAAGGCATACTTATATGAAACTTGCAGGCAACATGCATGAACTTACATAAATTTACCTCTTTATCTCTTATGGAATAGGACACATGCATATCTTATGTCTCATATGGCAATTGGTGTGCAAACAACCCATACAAGATGACTTATTCTACCTGCAACACTAAAATGCCCGCTTTAAGCATACCATTAACTTATACAATTATTTCCCCTATCATAGCTTAACCATATAGTCACTTTCAATACATGAACATGTTGTCCTAAGTCCTATATATAAGCAATATATTCAGAATTACAGTCATACATTCACATCTCTTACAATACATAAAAGTTACACAACTTGCATAATAAGGTTCACAAGCTGCCTTATGAATTTCCTTATGCATACCTTAAACATTTTGACCTCTAATTAACATTGACACCAAGCCATACCAAATGGAAACACATATACACATGTTACATATAACTCAAGTCCAATTAGCCAGCATATAACACACATACCTACACTTTAAGGTAATATGCACATAATATACCCAAATAGCATACCTTGTTGCCTCCTTAGTGAACATTCAGCCTACTCATGCCATAACTCACCTTTGCATGCAACCAAACCTCATTTTCATCATCCAAACACATAAATCAATCATATTTACGCAAGAATTCAAGGATTGTACAATTCTATCCCTTAAAATAATAAAAGGCTGAAAACTCCTAAATTAGGCACCAAGTTTAAATTCAAGTTTTTATCACTTTCAATCATCTTTCCATCAACCTTTAAGCACTTTAAACACCTTCAAACATCATTCACACACTTCAAACAATAATCAAAGTAACATATTCAAGTTATATAAGTTAGGGATTAGCACTAATTTCATATACCATAAGGGAAAACTCATTCGATTACAACATAACATCAAATTCATCACTTACTTCCCTTATCTTTCATCATTCAGTACAATTCTTTTATTTACATACAATCATCATAGCCCTTCATCAACTCACCTCTTTATCAAAAAAGTTCAAAAGCATAGAAGAAGAAGTCATACATAAAGCACATAGAACATAAAAGTAACATAAAAGTTGAATTCTACACATGATCTTACCTTAAAAGAGTGTTCTTCTTAAGTTAAGATGTAAAGAGAAGAAGAAGAGAAAAAGGTCAAATGTAGAAGGGATAAAGGATGAAGAAACTGACGTTGCTTCCTCCTTAGGACAATATAAGACTCATTTCGACTATGTTTAAGAAAGAACCAATCATAAAGTGACATTTGGTAAGCTAAGGTTGCTTACTGAAACCAATTTATTTCCACCTCTTTCATAACCATTTTTACATCATTTTTACATCATGATTACATAAGAATTTTATTTACCATACATCATAGTAATATGGACATAAGTCATCCATATAATAGTTTCCAATAATAACCTTAACTTTCCATGGAATTCCATTTATGTCCTAGCTTACCATTTAACATACCATTATTTCTAACTTCACTTTAACTCATATTCACACATTTTAAACTATACTTTATCATACAATACAATAACATGCTAAACATACCAATGCATCATCTTACACACATAAATTCCATCATAGGGCTTTACTTAAAGCATTCAACAAAAGCATACCAAATTCGTATTTTTAGTGCATATTCATTTCTATAATCACCTTTTCAATTTCTTTTCATTTCTTTCTCTATCAATTCCATATCATTTGGAATTCCTTTACCTATAAAGCACTTCATATCACATTCATCATATCAAAGCATTCATGCATCATATCACATTCATGGAATTCATGCACTAATCAATCATTCACTATAATGTATGCATGAAATGCATGCATACAAGGATGCTATGTGTGTTGATGTGACAAGGTGGGTGTATTCATCTTGTGCACCATACATGTCTTAGCCCATGCATGCAAAAGCATGTTCATGCATCATAGATATTCACATATATAACAACTTATATCATGATGATTATAGACTTGAAATACTACTTAGGTCAAACCTAGGTCATGCATGAATTACAACCATAAAAATTTGAAATTGAAATCTATTCTATTATAAATTTTATCTTGGAATTCATTTTAGTACACCTTGCTCCTATGCTCCTTTTGCTTCCTTTTGTTTCTTCTTTTACAACCTATGTAATCTAATTACATATTTCAAATGTATAAACCCTAAGTTACATTTTAGGGGAGTAGATGAGAAGAGAAATACAAAAGAGTATAAGATAAGGCAGGACTCGCAAGCCCTATTTACCAAAATTATAAAAAATGCATATGCTCAATCTCATTAGGCGTACTTCGTAATCATTATCATGCCAACATCCATTCATATGTACACATGTAATGTATAAATTAAATTTTCTCTTTAAATATTTTAGTTTTAATCTTTTTTTCAAATAATTTAAAAATACTTGTTAGGTCAATTTCAAATACATTTTTTAACTTTGTATTGATTCCTTTGAATTAATTATTTATCATAATTAAATAACCATCCAACTAGCAATATATTAATATTTAAATCACATTTATATAATAACATATCACATGGAAATCAATTACAACAAAACTAGTAGAACTAAGTCAAAAGCCATATCATACTCAATTTAATCCTTTAAGAATTATAATCCAAATAAAATTCTTATTAATTTCCAAAATTAATAAAATCTTATTTATTAAATTTTTAATTTATATAATACATGAATATCAAATCTATTAACCAAATTAATAACTTTAATATGATCAAATTGATGAAAATTGAATCAACATATACAATCAGCATCTCATACGTATAACATTAATCCATTGAATTAAAACCCTTTTAATTCAAATTAAAAACCACCATTAATGTTCCATAATCATATTAATATGTAAATGTATTAATTTATAACATTTTTATAAACTAAACATGTATAAAACAACCATAAACAACAAGCATGAAACATAAGAACAATTCGGTAATCATGAATGATAAGTGAATGTAAATGAATTTTTTCTCAACTTTCTTCTAAATAACCATGAAATATTTTTTAATAGAAATCAATTTTAATGACTCAAGAATGTATGGTTAACATTTTTTTACAAAATTCAAAGTGAAATGCCCTCAAACATTAAAAAATTGCAAGTACTCTACAAGCGAAAAAAAATTAAAATTCAATGTTTTTCAATGAAGGATTGCATGAGAACCTGTAACTACTACCACTGTTGGTGAAAATGTTATTAAAAGGCAGTAAAAACATTTAAAAATTTAATAAAAACATGTTTTTCATGGATCTTTGCAATCATCATTTATTAAAACATAGTAAAGAGGACATGGCATAAGATAAGTGACACTTACATGAGTATCGATCTCCTTTAATCTTGTTTATCAAAAAAGTTATAGCAAACTTTTCTAATCCTCAACGTAGAGGATCTTCAAACTATCCATACAAGTAGATAATTATATTAGTAATCAAAATTAAAAAATTCATTTTAGAGACTAGTAGAAACGAAAATAAAAGAGAACGAGATAAGATAAAGTCTTGAATCAAATCCAGTGAGCTTGCTCTTGTAGGATTTCTCTTGCTTGTGCTTGATTCATATTTTCTTGTTCTTTTCTCTAAAAAAATATAAAGAAGAAGGATAAGGTAGAAATTTATGTTTTTGTAAACCTAAAATCATATTTTAATTAACCTAATAAGGCTTAGGTGGCACTAAGGCTGACTAGATAGCTTATGTCATGACACATAAGTTGACTTAATCCAATCAGTATATGATATGTCTAACACATCTCAAAACCCTAATTAGGCATATGAAAATCACATGTCCATTCTCCTTCAATCAATTCACACATGTACAAGTCATGTGACATATGCACATGCATAATCACGTGCATGGTATGTGCACTACACATGCAAACTTATATCATGCATATCTAGAGTTCTACTTGTTAAAATTGCATGATCCTAGTATCAAATCAAAGGTCTTTCATGATTTATCTAATAAACATAAAAAATTCAAGCTAACTCATAACCTTGAAACAATATCTCATATTAAATCAACATCCATTCTCTTTATTTTTAATCCCTTAACTTTTATGTGTGACCTTTTGGCTTCTTGACATGTTGGTAACATATTCTAATATTATTAAATCTTATTTAATAACATTATATGTAAGTTATGAGAGATATCTTGTCATACATCATAATTACCTAAATCTTAAGAGGTCATTAGTTTGACTACAACCCATCCATATCATATACTACTATAATAAACTCCTTTCACCACTCATTATCTCATTTAGGTTTGGGTATGGATTAATTTTAACTCAATACATGATCAACCATGCTAGATCATGCCCTAAACTTGATGTTTCATGTACATAATCTTTACTTCTAAATGCCCCTATGAACTTATTCACTTCTAGGCATTCTACTCTGGCTAAAGATTCTAGAATCAAAGATTACTACTTGTATCATTGAGATAAAACCCCTACACTTAATCTGTAGTGGTGAATCCTTTGTTGTATACAAATATCTTCAACTACTTCATATTATACCTAGCCTCCCAAGTTAAGATAACCTTGATATCTCAAGTCTAAGGATATTTGTGCTACTGATATGAGTAAGATATGTATTTCATAGACATATATTAATAATCCATATGAAATCTCATTGACAAGGCCTTCAATGAACCAGTACTATATTGTTCATCCACATGTATTCTTTAGACAACTGATGTCATAATGAATAAGAATCATCCCTTAATGGAAGTATAACATGTGTTGATCTACCTATATTAATAATGTCCAATCTTATTAATATTATGATCAGGGCAATTTAGATATTAAACATTTGCATACAATAAGAATCTCATATCATAAACTGTTTATAAATTTTCATTATACTGTTCCAATACCTTAACTTCATTATTTAGTTTAATACTCTAAGTAAAACAAGTACATAAAATATTGCATTTAAATAATGAATAATGCCTTTTGTTGATTAAATATTCAATTACAAATAAAACATGATGCTCTAGAGCATACACTAATAGTAAGATCATAAATGCTACTAAAAACTTCAAAGAAAGTAAAAAATCAAGCAAGTTCAAATGAAAAAATGCAATTTTTAGATAAAACAAACATGATGTGCATAGCATATAGGGTGATGTGTGCTACACATGATGTGTTATATGCCAAGCATGGCCTCAAAAAACTCCATATGTACAGCACATAGATGCTTATTCACCATATATTATGTTCCAGAAAAGAGAAAACATGGATTTTAGGTTAAATCATGAATGAAATCATGAAAAGGGAGGAATTTAGGACTGTCACATATCATTTAGAGTTATAGAAAAACAAAAATGCTATTATTGCATTTCAAAATCAAGTCAAATCATAAAGAAAATCATAAACAAATTACAAAATCATGTAAAATCAAAAGAAAAAGGAAGAAGAGAATAATGTTCCATAACTCACCAACGTAAAATGAGTCTTCAACTTCTTAATTCCAAATTAAGTAGAGGATTTAGTGAATAAACTAGTCTGTAATCATCGAATTAAAGGTTAATTACATGATTAATTAGTAAGCAAGTAATTTGGCATAGTTTAAGCTAATTTCTCCATTTTCATACCTCTTTCCCATAAATACATAAGTTATATCTATAAAGGAAGGTCAGGGTTTGCTAAAAATCAATTGGCAATGTGGGATTTCTAAATTCCCACAATGATATGTGCAGCATATAGTCCAAAATCATTAGATATATGTAGCATATAGTAGAATATGCTCCGCACATTAGAAAAGACACACTTTGTATGCCTCATACTGCAAACACATTAGGATGTGTGATATAAGTCTAAATGAACTCTAAATGTGCTAAAATGGCAAGGGGACATATGGCTCATATTACTTAAACACAAGAAATATATCGCTCATATCATGCATTTCAACTAAATATGTGCAACATGTAATAGGATATGCTCTGCACATTAAGAGGAAACAGGAAATTGAGAAGAAATAAAATGGGCTAAACAAGAAGGATGAGTGCAAAGTTGAACATTGTAATCTTGTAAATAAGTAGACAAATGGGAAGCTTAGAGGATATAATGAATAGGAGGAGACATGAAAGGAGAAGGTAGGTTAAGAGATGGTAAGGACAAAGAAACAAAATCAAGGGGGGAAAGTAAAAAGAAGACAAAGGAACATCATGAGAATGGAGAAGATCAACAAGAACGGTATGAAGAAAAAGGTTCTATGGAGAAGAGAAAGTGGGTAATGAAGGGGGATAACTTGAAAGGAAAGGAAGACTCATGGAAAATAATGTCACATGAGACAATAGAAACCTTTCTATCTAAATCATAAAGAAGGTAACCTTTAACATAAAAAGAGTAACCAATAAAAACACATTAACAAGCATAATAATTAAACTTAATGTGATGTTTTAACGAGGTTGGATGTAAAATATAAACATCCAAAAGAACGTAAGTGATTGTAAGATTAGGGTCTTTGAAAGAGAAGCTCATAAGGACTCTTGTCTTGGGTGTGAACTAAAGGAAGATGATTGATAGTATATGTAGCAGTTAACACAACAAAACCCCAAAAATGATCTAGTAAACTAGAGTGAAAAAGAAGAGCACGGGCTCCATTAAGGATATGTTGATGCTTGTGTTCAATAATACCATTTTATTAAGGTGTATAGGGATATGTTAATTGATGAATAATACCATGAGTAATTAAAAAATAATTTTAAGGAAAATCAGTCCCATTATCTATATGAATGGTTTTTATAGAAGTATGAAATTATGTCTAAACAAATTTATGACATTGAAGAATTAAGAATGAAACATCATGTTTAGATTTCATGAGAAAGGTCTATAAGCTTTTAGTAAAGTCATTTATAATAGTGAGAAAATAATGATTTCCATTAACATTGTTTGGGTAAATGGGCCCTCAGACATCCATATATAAAATTTGAAAAGGAGAAGTAGCACTAGGTGTATGCATGGGAAAGGGAAGATGATGAAACTTAGTTAAGGGACATAAATGACATGGGTTACAAGAATTAGAAAAAAAATAAAATAGACTTAAAAGGCTTGAAGTTTTTCATTTGCAGGATGACCAAGTTGATGATGCTAAATATTAAATGATATAGAAGTAACAAGATTATAGGAAGAGAAATGTGGAGTGGGGCAATTAAAAGAAACAGTCTATTTATAAGCTTCACTTGACTAATCGTCTTCCAAGAAGTAAGGTTCTAAATGAAATAATATTAGGAGATAAAAATCAAGCAAATAGAAGAAGATCTAGTTAACTAACTAGTAGACATGAGGCTAAAAGAGAAAGAAGAGACAAACATAACATTATGTAGTATAAAATCAAGATGTATAATGATAATCCTTACACTAGCAACATTTACAGTCATTCTATTTGGTAGAGAAATAATAAATTTGTTCATTTCAACAGTCCAGGAAAATAAAGTCTTATCATAGATAATATGATCAATGGCTTTAATGTCCATAATCTAACTAAACTTAGTAATAAATGAACAAGAATGTGGAATAAAACAAATAAATTGAGACATACCAAGAGTATTGATTTGAGAATTAGAGGCAGGAGGAGCAAAAGAAATATCACATGTACTAAATTGATCATTAAGCAATGAGAAAATCTTGTTAACTTGCTCTTTAAAAAGCTTCAATTATGGTGTATGAATAACTGATGTAGCATCATTATATACAGTACAACTTTGCTTGATTGTCAAATTTGGATGTGTACTTTACCATAAATCATACTAGAATTTTATTTAGACTTGTGGACTTTAAAGTCTGGAGAAAACCCAATAAGCCGATAACGCTCAGCCTAGACACGTCATGTTTTCCCATAATGAAAACAAACTTGATCAGATTTGTTATGCTTAACCATTATGGCAAACGCTTTAGGAAAAGAATGAAATTATAAAAGGGTCTATTGGTTTCTTCATATAGCACAAGATTGTAAGCTTGATTATTGGTCAAAAAGGGTTTGATAACAAGAGTTTATGATTGAACACCCTAATAAATCTTATTTAAACCATCAAGAAATTTAAAGATATGATCATGTTGTTAAAGGTCAACATATTTTTGGAAGCAAGCACTATTGCATTTTCCACAAGAACAAGAAGGTAGGGGATGGAGATTGCATAATCCTTCTTAAATACCATTCAATTTAATGAAATAAGCATCAATTGATTTGGTACCTTAAGAAATAGTATAAAGAATATATTATAAATGATGTATTCAAGTGTCTTAAGGTTGAGAGAATCACTTATTGAGTTTGTCCAAAATTATTTTAGCCTCATCTAGATAGAAAATAATGGAGGCTATTGAAGCTAAAATAGAACAAAGAAGCCAAGCAATAAGTAAACTATTACATTGCACCCATGGTAGATACTAAGAGTCAATGGTAAAAGGTTTGGGAATGAAAAAAAATACATTATAAAAGAAAGAAAAAAAAAGAAAGAGATTACTCAATAAGTGAAAAACGAAAGAAAAATGAAATGTCTAAATGGTTCTCTTTTGACATATAGGGTTCTTTTTTGAGCTATTTAAAAGTTATCCTAAATTTGGTGCTTAAACTCTACTACAGTGAAGATACTATAGGGGAGGTCCTGTAGAAAAATAGCTCAACGCTAGGAGGATCATGATATATAGAATTGAAGAATCCAAAAGCTATAGATGTGATAGTAGAATTAAAATATGAGATCTCCATGAAAATGAAGTCCCAAGAAATAAAGATTGAGGAAAGAATGGAAGAGATAAAGAAAACCTAGAAATTAAGAAAAGAAAAATACAAGCTTTAATACCATCATACAAGAGTGAGCTAGAAAAGAATCAATTTGTTATTCAAACCAATTGTTTAATATTTATATCCTTGCTAGAATACACTACGTTAAAATATAAGAATCAAAAAAAATATAAATAAGAGTAAAGCCATTAAACAAACTCAAGTAACATCCTTTCTTATATTATATAAAAGTTATTTTCCATCTAATGCTTGAGATAGGTTGCTACTACTATTGCAAAAGTAGACAAGGTTTAAGATTATTACTATTAAGAGAACCTATTTTTTGTTATTTCATGTTTGTTACCAAGTTCTTCTAGATAAATTTTCTATTATGTTACAAATAGTTATGTTTTCTTTGTTATGATAGTAGCACTTCTAATTGGATTAATTCCTTTTGCATACTTTTGATAATGTTATTTATGGATCATTTTGTGAGGCCCTTATTCTGATGTCATGTCTTTCAGCTGCATAACATGCTCCCGTAGAATGATTATTAACTTCCTAACTAAGGAAGTCAATAATTATCTTACAAAGGATTCCATAACTTCCATAAAAAAAATTTTATTTATTATTTATACATATAACTTGCATGCAAACTCATATTAATCCAAAACATTTATTGTCCTAAATTATAATATAACATCATAATTATGTCATCACATCATTACAGTTATAATATACATACATTAATATTTTACATATCTTTAATTTTGCCAAACTTACTTTATTTACTGCCAGAGTACTTTATTTAAGTAGTTGCATGATAATTTATAAAGATAGAAGTCTAAAGAAAACTTAAACCATTTACTAAGAAACTGTTGATATGTCTAGCTGCTTTATTAATGTTCTAGTTTTGTGACTTTGCTTGGTCCTGCATTTATCAATTGACAAACGCTGAGTATAAACTCAGTGGTGCTAGTTATATCATGTAATACAAGTAATCATATAGTCCACTACTTATAACATTTAAAAACTTAAGGCATTTATATTTCATGATGTGTTGATGTCAAGTAAACATTATGTCATATACTTCAAAACAACATGTCTATTTCCTTTGTATTTCATGCCATATATGTATGAACCATTTAGCATGATTATCTTAAAATATGATGAAATTTCAACCATAATAAGTATTCAAGTGAAGTTAATATATCATTTAATCATACTATGAATTTACATCATATTATGTCGTATGCCATGAATTATGTATGGTGCATATTTATGAGAATGCATTTATGCTATGCATTCTCCCTTTGATTCCTTGATCCATCATTCCCTTTAAATGTGCATATCCTGGGTCTTTTATTATAACATAACTTTGATTCTTTACATATGAGCTCATTTAACATCTTGCTTTTCAATTCTATTTCTTTCGCATCATGATAACATATTATTTTATTCCCATAGGAATTTATATCATTGTGCCCAGTATAATCATTTAGCCTTTTTCTCATATCACATCATATTCTTTTTCTCCTTATTTCACCATGTCATGTTTATGTTGAATGCTTTATGTTCATGATATATATATATATATATGATGCATAATTAACTTCAAATTGTTATAATAATGTAATGCTATTGCATTACCAAACTGTTGCCTTTTTGATCATTTAATGAACAAGGACTTCAAACATACTAGTACAAACCTAGTATGTCCTTCCTTTTGTTAATATCCTTGGATGATTCGTGAATATTTTCCACTGATTTACCTATTTCAAAATCAATATTAATCTTTTATTAGTAATTAAATTCATCCTTTATCATTTTTATATTTATATACCACTGAATAAATCAATGTCATTTCTAATGTGTTTCTTTAACTTTACTGCCTAATATTCACCTCTTATTAAAGACTATTCCTTATTATTTAAAAAAAATTCTTATCTCCATTTAATAAGTATATAAGTATTTTACCAACAGCTTATATTTAATCAACTATTTATTAAACTATTATCATTAAACTCTAATCCGTATTATATTTATAATTTGTAACTTAATTAGGATTCTATTGAAATTCAGTTGTTGTTAAGTCATAATTTAATATAACAGCCTTAACTATATGCTAGCTTAAATCAGTCAATATCGTTTTACTAATTACCTCTTAATATCCTGTTTATATAGTTCTAATAGTTTCTTATTATTATTCATATCTAATCTTAACTTGTGTTATCAATTTTAGTTCAGTAATATCTTAAGCATATAGGAATATATTTAGTATCAAAACTCATTTAGTCATGTAATAAACAGTTCTCTCTTAATTTCAAGCTAACAGGTTCTTAATAATCCTATTTTCTTAAGATAAATTAGCAATTTAATACAGTATTCTCTTAATTAATTCTGATATCAATCATATTTTAGTAATATCTTAAAACTATATTAATTCATAATTAACCTCATATCATTTATCATTATCAAAACCCAATATCAGTTAACTAAAATCCTTAGTTAACTCATCTTATAATCAGTAACCATATAAATTATATTTTGACTTATTTATTCTTCTATTATTCATACTTAGTCTCAGGTCTAATAACATTAAATATATATGCTCAACATTTAATCATTAACTTATTTCATATATATGAAGTCAATCAAGTATGTTTATTCTATAATTAATAGTGTACTTAAATCCCTTAGTATTCTGTTACTCTTGTTTAAGTCCTTAAGTAAAATATCATCATAACAATATCTTATCTCTTAATTATTCACTTAATAATCTTCTTAAACCACTAATTATTCTTAAATCAATAATCATTTAAATCCATATAACAATTATAGCATATATTTCATTCAAAATCTCCTTAACCTTAGCAAGCATTCTTAAGTTACTTATATCATAAATTAACTTAATCTCATTCTATCATTCCATTATTAACTTAAATAAACTTTTAATAACACTTATTATACTTAAATATCCTTTTTAGTTCTCAATTTAAATCACTATAAGTCATATTCAATCATCTCAAATTATACCTCATCATAAGCTTAATTTAAAACAACTTCCTTTAGCTTATATTAATCTAACATATACTATTTATTATAACTTAATTAAACCTTTAAAATATCACTTATTTACTTAATTGAATATCCATTTTGTCCATTATTTTCAATATGGCTGAATACTCATAAATCTTAACATTTAAAATTTCAATTCTTCTAAAATCCACTTTAACTCATTTTACTTAATGTTAACTTAATAATTCTTAATATTACCTTCATTGAAACTTTAATTCTTATGTCATAACATTTAATTAACT
>CANYBF011177354.1:0-11737 GCA_948192965.1 Dalechampia spathulata | reverse complement strand
GGAGATGAGTCTCGAGACCTACAGTAGGTTTGAGTGCAGAGCACTCTACAGTTTAATGGCCGCCTAAGGGCGATGAGTACCGGTACCTATCGAGATCCAGTGTGTGCGAAAGGAATGTGCACATTACAGGAAAACAAGAGTGAATGAGGGAAAGGTGAATGAGGAAGAATGTTGGGAGTAATTGCATAGCATAATTGCATTCTCATAGACTGACATTATCATTTACATGTTATGCATTTAAAGAGAAAAGATGACGAGGCACCAAGTGTGCCTTAAAGAAAGTAATATGTGAAATGATGATGACTGGACACGACTGAGCATTAATGGAAATACCAGGAAAGCATTATGTGTTATAGTATCTATATGCTATGTATGATAGGGATGACGTATGTCCCCGTGTGTTATGATGTCAATGAGATATGATATGCGATATGATTGGTTAGGAGAGTTGTATTATGTGCGTTATGTTATGAGCATTGATGACGTGTTAGAGGATCGCTAACCATGATTTGTGACCTAAGTATAGTTCCGTAGTGGACATACTAGAAGGTGTTTATGTGTTGCAGGTAACTACCTGCTTATGGTTGGGTAAAGAGGTTTGCTTTATTTTGTTATTATTCATATGATTGTTTCATTAAGATTATAGCAATATTGGTGATGTACTCAGCGTTCATCATTCGATGGGTGCAGGTTTATCGCAGCGTAAAGAACACGGATCCCCAGGCAACCATTCAGCAAGGTTATGTGAAGGCAGGGACTTAGAGTAGTAATTAATTATATGTAATTAATTATTCATCTGTTTAGTAGGTAGTAATTGTAATAGGTGTATATGTCGTAAAGTGTCCTGAGTTTATTTTGCCTGCTTGCCCTTGATTATTATTCTCACATGCATGATACTTAGATGATGGTTATCCCTTGCAGGGTATATGACGGTTTCCTTAAGGGGAAATCATTGTATATTCTACGGGAGCATGTTACTCCAGGTGGGCTGGGTGTGACAGTGTAAGCTTCTACACGACTCGTGTGGACTTTTAAGGCTTATTTTGAGTTGATTTTGATAGGGAAACTTGATGCACAGCTCATAAAACTTATACATGATTTTGGGAAGCCTAAAAATGAATGAAACATGTTATTAAAGTATGGCTTTGCATGTTAAACATTTGAACAAGTGTGTATATGAAGTGTAATGATGAAATTATGTTGTAAAATGGGTAAAATGAATTATGTAAGTGCTTGAATAGTATTGGTGAACTAAGAATGTATGGATATTGCATTTAGGTGTTGATAAGGGGAAAGCTACAACCTCTACATCGACAGAGGATCCAGACATGAGACATACTAGGTTTGTACTTAATATAGGTTGTGCTTAACAATAATTGAATAGTGAAATGAGATCGATGGATAGTAGCAAAGCTTAGTTGAAGATGAAGGGACTTGAATGATTATTATTGTATATTTTGGTTATCTTCCATTATTAGAATGATATTTTCGTGTATAGAAATGGAAATGAAATACTATTGAAATGGTATTTATGAATGCTTATTGATATGATGAGGTATTTGATGACTTTGAGTTATGGGTTAGATGTTAACCATGAATTAACTATTGAGCATGTATTAAATGATGTATTATGATGACTCATGCAGTTTATCTTATAAGCATGACATATGATGGAGGAATAAGGTAGGTATTATGATCAATAACGGTGGAGGAATAAGGAAGGTATCGTGATCAATAGTGGTGGAGGAATAAGGGAGGCATGAATGTTACATAATTGATGGAGGAACAAGGAAGGTGAATATGAACTAAAAATGAATTAAATGTGAAACGGAATTTAGTATATGTTATGCACAATCAGAGTAGATGAAATGAGCAATCTGGGATTGCAAATGACGATGGAATCAGAGGGGAGACATGATGCATATAACACATACATTGGCATCATGCATAATGATCATACTCATTAAGCATATAAAAGAGAAATGATACAACATTGTTCTATAACTCTATGTTTATTGTAAGGGAACTATAAAATGGGATTGTACTTTCAATTATTGTATGAATGAGTAATGATTTTATATACGGTGATGATTGGAAGTATTGGTGGGTGAGCTATGAATGTATATATATTATATACACTTAATTATGCTTTAAAAATTATTAATGCTAACATTTTCTGTAATGTACCTAATATTATTTCGTAACTTATAATCATGTTCACTTTGATTTAAGCACCACTGAGTTTTATACTCGGCGTTTGTCTGTTGATGAACGCAGGCCCGAGTAATTAGCTGAGGGTAGGATTGAAGAACACCAGTATAAGCTAGGTCTTGTTGATTTTGTACGGTGGAGGTTGATTAATTTTTGGGCTATGTAACAAACTCCTAGCTTGTTATCTATTTATGCAACTATCAACTTTTAAGTAATGTTTATAAGCAGTATACGTTCAAATTTGACTGTGATTGTAAATATTGAACATTTAGTAATGTATGTCCTTATTAACACCTACTTTATCAAGTTTGTTATGTATGGACATGTTTTATTAGATGGTTGACGTGAATGATTGATTAGGATTTTGAATTATTCATATGATTTGAATGGTAAATCGCCTTGTTGTAAAGGCTTAATGTATAATGAGATGAATTGTATAAAAATAAAAGAATCTATAGATCCCTTATAGGATGTTCAATGTGTTTTGGTGTGGGAGTGGGATGCATTAACCATTCTACAGGAGCGTGTGACCCGTTTGGGTGCCACATATTATTCATAAGAATATGTTATGAACATAATAAAAAGTTATTATAAAAATAATTAATGAAACATACATGCATTATAAAGCATGTGTTTGATATGAGGATGTTTATGTTGGGCATTATAATTGCTGACGAGATGATGCAGGCAATATCGATTGTATTCAGTATGCCATTGTGACAATTAGATATAACATACAACCTTTCTACTTGCGTAATATGTTTACGAATGCTCCACATGAATCAAACCTAACTGTCAATATTTTCACTTTCAACCAAGGTAAAAGCGACCAGGAAAATATTATTATTTCCATCTACAGAAGAAGCAATTAGCAAAGTATGCTTGTACTTTGCATATAGAAAAGTGTTATCCACTAACAATACATGCTTATAGAAAGCGAAACCATCAATGCATGGTCTAAATGCCCAAAAAACCCTTTAGAACATTTTGATTTAAGGATCTACCAAATCATTGAAAATAAGATTTATAACAATCCTCGGATTGAATGTCTTAAGTGCCTTCAAATGATTGGATAACTTACTATAGGAATCCTCACACTTACCAAAGACAATAGCCAATGCCTTCCTCCTTCCATGCCATGTTTTTTTGCAACTAACTTTATGGTTGAATGGATCCTTATTTACCATATCCATAATGCATCAAGCTATAATATCTGAATTCAGTTGCCCATTATGTGGATCATTATATACACTTATGATCCAATTTATTGATAATAAGATACATTTTACCTGTAACTTCCAACCACATCCCTTATCAACTCTTATGCATCAAACTCTTTAATATAAAAGTCGTGATTCAACTACTTTATATGACACATATCTTTTGATAGAAAACTATTTCATCGTAGCTTGAACTTCTTCCTTAGATGAAAAAATTTATCCTTTTATGGAATCCAATGAATCATCCCGACTTGTCATGGTTTGTATCATTGTCATACATGCATTCATACCTTCATATTGTAAGGTTTCATAATGATTAGATGGAAAGATGAACTGATTAAAACCTCCTGCTTGCACTAGAACTTCTTCACCATCATCATTAGATAATTCAACATCCTCACCTTCTAGATCGTTATTAGATGCATATGCATTATTCACTTTAGGATCATCCAATTGTTCATCTTCATGAATATGATTAAGTGATAATTGATTAAGCATTGATTAGATATTATATGAAGAAGGCATATCTGATGGGTTGGCATCATGTTGTTGTATATGGATTGGATTGAAGAAATTATGCACATCTGTTGTCATGTTGTTGATTAAAATGGGGATTGGACTATACACAAAATTTGAAGATTCTTTTGTAAGAGGGTACAATTGGTGTACTTCTGTCGTTGATTGACTTTGGTTGAACACATTTTCACTATCATTAAATAGTTGAAATGAGAGTGAAGGTTGATATCCATATTCATCATGTGTATTTATGCCTGCGTTGCTGATGTTAGCATGATGTTCTTCATTGTTAACTGCTTCAGTGACAGATTCAAACTCAATAAATAACTCAATATTTTTCATAAAGTTAGAGTTAAAATCTTCTAACATCGAACTTATATTCGCATAATTAACAATTACCATGTAAGACTAATATAATCTATTTTGTGTATAGAGAGGGTATCTATACATGATTGAAGTAATTCTTTCATTCTCTTCTAATGACATGGTATGAGTAATTTTGTGAATCAAACCAGGAAAACTTATTTGATTAGAAAATCTTATACGTCTTATTCGACCTCCTTCATATTCAAAACCTGCTTGTCGATTATGCATTTGACTTCCCTCATGAATAACAACTACAGTACTTTGGGACATATTAAAACCCCGTATATAATTAAAGAAAATCATGTTAGAATTATAACAAATATTTGATACATTAAACAATTAAATAAAAGTTACAACAAATTATGTTGAAAAATCTTACCGACTATTATATATATATATATATATATATATATATATATATATATATATATTAACTGTGTTTTTTATAACAAAAAATGATAATAAAAGAGTGATAATAAAAATAATATTTTTTATAAAGAATAAAACTTTTTATAATAAAATTTGATGATAAAAATAGTGAAAATGATGTTAAATAATAATTATAAATTTTATAATTACTGTAAATATTTTTATAATAAAATATAATCATAATAAAAAAGTAATAATGAAAATAATAACTGAATAACATTTAATATAAACATGTATTGTGTTTTTTATAATAACAAAATGATAATATAAGAGTAATAAAAATAATATTTATTATAAAGAATAATAATGTTTTTTATAATAAAATATAATGATAATAACTTTTTTTTATTAGACAATTACGATGATAATAATGTAAACAAAATATAATAACAACTTTTAAAATATGATATACAAATATTATGATAAATCTAGTAATATTTTCGTAATGTTAATCATTGAAATGATTTTAAATAATTTTAAAAATTACAAATGATAATTACCTTTTGTAAAAATTGAAGTGAAAACACGAATAAAATCCTGCATTATTTTATTTACATAAATAAACATAAGTAATTCATAAAGTGAATATCCTATAACAATTATAATATAAAAATATTTATAATAACTCAATATATATTTACCTTATCAAGGAAACGTAGCAAAAACTCACAATAAAAATCCTACACTAAATGAAATAATTATATTATTATCAATAATGTTACGCATGATATAATAACAAATGAGGAAGAGAACTTCATAATATAAATCACTTCAAAATATAATGCAGCTCGTTCAAATTTCACCCTCGATGCATTGCAATATAGTCAAATTTGTGTTTCTGTTCATTTCGTCAAATACAAGAGTAAAAATGTACAATACCTACATGCATTACACGAAAAGTCATTAATTTTCTTATCGATTTCGTTCAAGTATCATAATATATTTAACATATGATCAATTAATTATACATAAAATTAGCAATAAAATTGTCAACTTCAGGTTTTAACTATTCATTCGTGTCATTATTTACACTTCATCTATGATATCTTTAATTCACAACTGCTCAATTTACTAAAAAATTTACTATGTATGTTTGAAATTTACTGTTGATACCATAAAGTAACTGTTCATGTTTGGGTGGAAAGGAAAATCGACAAGTGAGCTACTGATTTTCACGGAGGATTTGTCGTGTTAAGCATGTATCTGACACGCCTGAAATCGACAACCTAATAGCCGATTTCAAGCATGTCAGACGCATGCGTGACACGGTAGATCCTCCATTGAAATCGGCAATTCACTTGTCAATTTTCCCTTCATTTGGTTTCTATAAATATGCCTCCACTGTACAGTCCTCACCCTACCCTTTCACTTCGAAATCGACAGCTCACTTGCTTTCTAACAAATATTCAACCCTCTTCCTACAGTAACCCTAATATATTCTCCTCCCCCTTTACGTAACAAAATATTTAACTAAACCTTAAACCAAAAATTACCTTCCTAAAATATTTCACTAACCCTAAATCAAAAATTCCATTCATAAAATATTTAGCTAAACCCTAAACTAAAAATTCCCTTCATAAAATATTTAACTAAACCTCAAATCAAAAATTTCCTTCATAAAATTTCTTCTACAAAAGGTATTTCTATTTTTATTTATATTTATTTCTTAAAATTTTTTTATATTCATTTCTTTAAAAATATGTATTCATAAAGTATGTATTTATAAAAACTTTCATTCATTTAAATCTTATGTTTTAATGTATTAACTTAGTAAAATTTTGATTTATTATATTTATATTTGTTTATTTATAATGTTTATTACGTTAATTTGTTATGTGATGTGTGTTCATTGATTATGTTTCTTTTATATATGTTATAATATAAAAGTAATAATGAAATTAATGTTAAATAATTATTATAAATTTTATAATAATTATTAATATTTTTTATAATAAAATATAATTATAGCTGTGTTTTTATATTAATTGTGTTTTTTATAATCAAATATAATATAATGATAATAAAAAAGTAATAATTAAAATAATAACTCGATAATGTTTAATATATTAATTTGTCTAGCGGTTAAGATACTTGAAAATTAGATTGGTTTGTTCAATAGGGTGTAGAATAATTGTTTATAAGGGCAAGGGCTCAAATCTTACCAAATGCCTCTCTTTATATTAACTGTGTTTGCGTTTTTTATATGTGTTTATTTATTATGTCTATATATGATTATTTCTTTTTTTAATATGTTATATTTATTAATATAATATGTTCATCTATTATGTTTTATTAATTTCATTTATTATGTTTTATTAATTATGTTTTATATTTCTTTAGGTTGAAAAATATGGATGAACAATCAATTCTTCAATATTTTATGCAATCCGAACTCCAAATTTCAGATTTGCTGATAATGCAAAATGCATATCGATCAACTGCAGTATAGAGTAATGAGGTTTATTTCTTTCCAGTTATTTTAAATAAATTTTAAATTGAATTTCTTATTTATTTTACATGTAGGTTAATCATGATGTATTGTTATGTTGTTGAGCAACGATGAGTAAATTTTTCAATCTAGTGAAATTGAAAATCTTGATCCATGAGTAATTCGTTACCTCAAGATATCTAGATTTTATGCTATATCTGTTATAAGTTCCATTGAAATTGATCACGTTTTAATTACTTCATTAATTGAGAGATGGCATCCAGAAATGCATACATTTCATCTTCCAATTGACAAGGTCACAATTACTTTACAAGATGCTGAGATTCTTAAAGGTTTACAAGTTAATGGAATACATGTAACAGGACATTTAAATCACGATTGGTCTGACTTATGTCAAAGTTTGCTAGGAGTTACACCAATAGATGATGTCTTACTTGGGAGTAGATTAAGAATGAGTTGGCTATCAAATATTTTTCATACCTTACCCATAAATGCTGATGATTTCACTGTTCAATGTTATAATAGAACATTCATTTTACGAATAATTGGTGGACTACTTTTTCCTGACCAATCAGTTAGTAGAGTGCATCTTATGTTTTTGCTACTTTTGACCAACTGGGAAGATGTTGGTATATTGTCACACCCGCGTATGACACCCTAGGAGTTTTATACGATTGCATGCATATGTGCAGTGTATGTATGCTTGTGTATGCGTCGTAATGACGTGTTCTGCTGTGTATTTGTATATATGCAAGGTATGTGCATGATGGTATGCATGTTTGGTATGTGTGTGGGTGTTTCAGGTGGCTGAGGAGAGTATGGGAGTGTGAGAAGAGAAGACTGGAGAGTGGTACAGACATACAGGATTCATACAGTCGTATCGAACAGGGGAAGTAAGGGGTCTAGGGCTCCTGGAGGCCGTACGGGCGTACCAAGGAGTGGTCCGGCCGTACGCGTACTCGCAGGAAATTAGGTTTGTCAGGTAGAAGATGAACGTACGGGCGTGCCAAATGTGGTACGGGCATACCGTCCCTCACAGGTTTTTGGTTTGTTAGGGTTTTTAGGTTGGTACGGGCGTACTGGTGGTGGTACGGCCATACGCGACTTAAGTTGGGCTTTTTAATAGATAAACACAAGCCTCTTTCCTTATGTTCTTTCACCCTAAACATTTCTAAACATCCCAAAACCCTAGGAAACACCAGTAGAAGGACTTCTAAGCACCGGGATAGTGCGAGAGCGAGGAGTAGAGGCTAAAGCTTATTAGAACCGGGAGTACGGGCTTGTGATAGCAGTCTTCTTTCTCCAGGTTTGTGCTATGGTTTATGTTAGGCTGTTGTGCTTACCATGTGCTAAGGGTTTCTTAGCTCCTTTCCTAGCTTTTACGGCCCTGTAAGGCCTAGAACTAATGTCTGGGGATTGAGTCCCCTATGATTGAGCCTGTTTGTATGTTGTATGCTTGTGATTGTGGCTCTGGGTTCCGAGAAGGAACGTATTGTGTATTTATTGGTTTCGGGAAGGAACGTATCTTGTGATTCTTGATTATGGCTTGTAAGATTGTCATGTGGTTTGTTCATGCATTATGAATCATGGTATAGCATATCATGGTGAAGGGATGAAATAAGGGTGCCAATATATAGGTACGAGATGTACCGAGGTACGAGATGTACCGGTATCTATCAGTTAGGGAATGAGATGTTCCTACTAGTGTGAGAGGTGCCAGTATTAATTGATATGATACAAGAATAAGATGTTCCCTGAAAAAGTGCGAGAGGCACCAAATCGAAGGTGAGTGCAAAGCATTGTTGATCATTCATACTTGTGTGGCTAGGCAGAGATTGCCGGTATGGGTTATAGGCAGAGATTGCCGGTATTGCTTGTGCTACTGATGTTCGAGCTGTGTGCTGTATGTTTGGCTGTATGCCATGTGGATTGACTTGCGTATGTGTGTTATGTGTTATATGTTCCTAGCACCACTAAGATTATTCTCAGTGTTTATCATTTGATGAACGTAGGTCCGAGTTCAGAGGGTGAGCATCGGGATTAGAGCTACAACAGCTGATACGTGGACTTCTGGACGGACTCCTGCGGCTTGTATATTTATGCATAGTCCTTTTATAATGGTATTTGGCAGTATACTAAATGTATTGTATAAGAATCCATGTATATCCAGGGGTTTCTTGTTATTTATTTAATCTTTCTGTTATTGGATTTTTATACGAGCGTTAGAGTTTAAAATCCCTTGTAGTATAATTATTGTTTTTCTGAGACGGGAAAGCGATGGTTATGCTACGGGATCATGTCGTCACCTCGTGGGTCTTAGGTCGGGGTGTGACATATATATAGTCAGGGTCTACATGCTTAACCTAGTTATATCGTCAACTATGTCAGGCCACAAATCCAACGGTCTCTCAAGTTAGAGTAGCATTATTCATTATGCAGTTATGAGCATGGGAAAGATTACCTTTCTTAGCACCTTATTTACACTTTCACATTCTTATTGATGCTACTCATCCGTTTGGATATAAGTATCTCTTTTTTCCTTTTCAATATTATTGTTAATTTCATTCAAAAAATCAATACTTGTTATTGTTTTAATACTTGTTTAAATGATTAGGTGGCAAGCATCACAGATAACTACTAATGTACCAACCAACATTGTTAGCAGTTATCGAATATTATTTGATACATAACAGCAGGAACAAGTCAATAAATTTTCTTATAAATTATATCTCTTTTATATTTAATGTCATAGATTATTTGAGAGTCGTATAAAGTAATCATGAATACTTTACCATCATTTTGTATGGCTGGACAAGATATTTAGAGGACAGTTGTGCCACTTATTTGCTTCAATATTATTGAGTGGCATCAACCTGATAGATGTTTACGTCAATTTGACATGAACCAACCAGTTCCAGTACCTCCATACCAACAAGATTAACTTCATTGCATATGCTTGAAAGGTCAAATTGATAACAATTGGCATATTCGTCATGCCCTTTACATTGATGCATGGAATCATAGACGAGCACGAATAACATCATCTCTTCCATTTAATGGATTACTTGGATCATATTCAAAGTATATGCAATGGTTCATAATACGAACCCATCGATGAATATCAATAGATGGGGCTAAACTTGCTGTATTGGTAACTTCAATTCATTATCAACATTTTCTACAATTGTTTTAATATATACTACCTTCATTATTAAATATTATTTTCTTCACATTTCTTAACAAGTTGATGGAGTTCATGAAGTTCATCACATTACTTCAACTAGAAATGTAGGTTTACCATCACTCAGATAAAAAATGTCAAGCATTTTAAGTGCTTTAGGTGATCAACGATGCATCTTATCCTAACATGCACTACAACTAGTGCCACCTCCAATTGAATTCCCAAGAATCCAAATGCAACAAACAATGATACGTAGGAGACGCCCAACCACGTCTTCTAGAAGACAAACATTTCAAGATCCCACAATGGGAAGGTGTTATCTCTGTGCCACCACCAATGGCTTCCTCTAATTACATTGAAATATTTTGTAAAACTTTTACCGACATGTAAGGCCCATCATCTTCAACTCTCTTACTTGATTTTACATTTGATGCACAACACAATTCAAGAGCTAGTTCTTTAATTCCTTACCAACATAATTATCCTCCAATGAATTATCATGAACAATTCCAACCCTCTTTTCATCATCAAACTCCATCTTCAAGTTTTTTCCCACAATTCCAAGACATGTCATAATTTTTTACGTCATCTAACGTATTTCCAGTTACACCAATATCAAATGTGATGCTTGCATTCTCCACTGGTTCTAGTCAATCTGAAGATTTTTATAACATATTGCTCAACATTTTTCTCCTTTCAGCTACCATACCTTTTCATACTACTCCATAATTTGATCTCAATATTACTACGACCATGATGAAATAGACGACAACGTCGATATGGAACTGGTGGTCATTTAGGATTTCATTGATGTACTTAACTAATGCAAGTTTGGTTTTTCATATTTTATTAATGCAATCTTTATTAATCTTGTTTTAACATTTACTTTCATTTTAAATTTTATTCATATTACATTATCAAAATATAATTATAAATTTCATATTACAATATCATTTCTATAAAATATATTCACATATTATTTAACAAAAAATCAAACAATTCAAAATATTATTAATTAAAAATAACATCATTAATAATTATAAATTTTTTTATTTATTAAAACAATAAAATTTATTTATTTCCTCCATTTAAAACAAATAATTTTATACATTTTTCTATTAATTAATCAAATAATGAATATATTTTTTACAATTATTTATATATTTTTTAATTTGAAAATTAACTAATTTACTTTACGAATATTATTTATCATAATATTAACATTATATTATCATTATCATAATATTAACATTATAAATAATATTTACCAATTTAACATTTTATTAATTAATATAATTTTTTCAGGATTTTAATAATTAATATAATTTATTTTTACGTGCAATCATCTCGTAATTATTGAGCCCG
>CANYBF011177195.1:0-19404 GCA_948192965.1 Dalechampia spathulata | reverse complement strand
GATTCTTCTGCACTGTTCCAATATCATGGACTTCAATATATAGTTTAATACTCCAAGTAAAACAAGTTCATCCAAAACATTGTACTATATAATGAATAATGCCTTTATTAATGAAAAACGTATAGTACAAATACACATGATGCTCTATAGCATACACTAACAAGTCATGTGACACATGCACATGCATAATCATGTGCATAGCATGTGCACTACACATGCAAACTTGTATCATGCATATCTGAAGTTCTACTTGTCAAATTGTATGATCCTGGTATCAAATCAGAGTTGTTTTCATGATCTATCTAATAAACATGAAAAATTCAAGCCAACTAATAATGTTGAAATAATATCTCATATTGAGTCAACATCCATTCTCATTATTTCTGATTCCCTAACTTTTGTGTATGACCTTTTGGGTTCTTAACATATTGGACACATGTTATAATATTATTAAATCTCATTCAATAACATTATATATAAGTTATTAGCGGTGTCTAGTCACACTTCATAACTACCCAAATGTCAAGAGGTCATTAGTTTGATTACAAACCTTCCATATAAGATATTACTGCAATGAACTCCTTTCACTATCCATTATCTTACTTAGGTTTGAGTATGGATTAATGTCAAATTAATACATGATCAAACATGTTAGATCATGCCCTAAACTTGATGTTTCATGTACATAATCATTATTTCCAAAATGTCCCTATGAACTTATTCACTTATAAGTATTCCACTTTGGCTAGAGATTTTAGAATCAAAGATTACTACATGCATCATTAAGATAAAACCCTTACATTTAATCTCGGGTGGTAAATCCTTTATTAATATACAAATATCTTCAACTACTTCATATTATATCCAACCTTCTATATGAAATCTCACTAACAAGGCCTCCAATGAACTAGTACTATACTGTTCATTCACATGTATACTTTAGATAACTCATGTCGTAGTATATGAGAATCACCTCTTACCAAAAGTATAACATGTGTTGATCTATGATTAGGGCAATTTAGATATTGAACATTTGCATACAATAAAAATCTCATATCATAAACTCTTTATGAATTTCCCTTGTACTGTTCTAATAGTTTGGACTTCATTATTTAGTTTAATACTCTAAGTAAAACAAGTATATAAAATAGTGCACTTAAATAATGAATAATGCCTTTTATTGATTAAATATTCAATTACACATAAAACATGATGCTCTAGAGTATACACTAATAAGTATCATCAGTAATATCAACATTGTTAGCATCATCATGCTACATGTAACCCCAAGGATAATAGTGAACTCTTCGTACATTGGACATAATTCCACATGTCAAAATCATAAGACACGGGCCACTAGATTGAAAAATTGTACCATAACATGCATAAAAGTATAGTAGATGAAGACTTGTTACAATGCTTTAGATACTAGAGTTTGAACTCGCTCATTTGCCCCACTAGCATGAAGTAGTATGGATATTTATCTATTCCTACATAAAAGAACAAACATGTCATGTTTTGGCGATAAGGTAAAATACATAAAACATTCTTGTATAAGGATAATAATAGTAAACATGTTTAGAGTTTTGTATCGATTATCCCATTCTGTTTGGGTTGATTATATTGCATATTATGTACCTAATTTGCATCTACATACTCTCTTTATCCCAAGTCAAACCGATGCTTTTGGGTGAATAAGTACCTTGGACTCTATTAGATTCCTTGAGAAAGCAAGTATGCCTTCACCACTCGTAATATTTTACTAAGGATTGATGATTCATAGAGTATATAGATGTTAGGTGTAGTCTTATATCGATGATTCCATTAAGTTGGATATGTTGTGAATAATGTGGTAGGAGACCTTAGCTTGTTTCAACTAGACTAAAGCCCATGTAGTTAACCATAGCAACATTCCAAAACTAGGTCCTTATTTGCATGCTATGTGGATCTATGCCTTATCACATCAATGGATTTCCCTAAATTTGGCCTATTTCCCAACTCATATTGCTCTACCAAGAGTTAGAATCCTATCATGATTCTAGGATGGTTGCATAACCTCATGTTGATTTGATTGGCATTCTCTTATCATAACAATATGATTATGCCAAAATACTATCAGCTTTCACTATAATCTCTTATATAATCAGGCAATGATCAATATTTGCTTGCCTTACATGCTAAGAGATTCATACCTCGAGTTCTGAGTGTAACTTCGAGCTAGTATTCCACTTAGGAGATTTTGGACTAACCAATCTTTGTGGAGGTATAAAGGTAGCAAGGATTTTTGTTGTGTACTATGTGTTCACTAACCTATCCATGTTTTCTATCAAACATGCATACATACATGCTCATGCATGATTTTCTTTAACCAGTTTATTTTGTAACCATGACATTAGATGTTTCCTAGCATAGATCATATGTACATCTTATGTGTGCATCATATGCAATCATATATACATACACATGCATCCATGATAACTTTCTTTATTATGTGCAAAAATACGTCAGATCCTTGAGCTCTTAAGAATGTTGCATCTCCATTTGAGGCAATTTCTTCTATACTTGATGATCCTTTACTAGTCACTAGTCAACATTTGATTGACCAGTCTATGGCCAAGCTTTTATCCAATAACTTCCAGATTCTCCCACAATAGTACATCAGCAAAGCACTCAACTCTAGGAAATTCATCACCCCACCAACTCCCATTAATGATAAAGGGAAAGTGGTACATTATGATTATGAGTACCACTGACTTGTTAGATGAGCAGATAATCTAATTATTCTTCATCTCATTGGAAGGGCCAGTGTTGGCCTAGTATCATAATCTTAACAAGGAAACCATAGGCAAGTCGAAGCCTATTTGTACTGCATTCTACAAGTAGTATGGGTTCAAATCCTGATTTGATATCACTTTGCTAGACTTGGAGATGGTGAAGTATAAAGCTAATGAGTCTTTGATGGACAAATTTATTTGGTGGATGGATAAAGTTATGCTGGTAAGGCATAAGCCATCTAAGTCAGACATGATTAACAAGCTTATCATAGGGTAGCTCCTATGATATCAAGATAAGCTAAAGTATTAGATCTTTCACACATTTGAAGACATTTACTCTATCGATCAACACATTGAGCTACCTAAGGGGCTAAAGAAGAGGGATTCTTCTTTCATTAAACCCAAAACCACCACATACACCAAAACACCATACAAATCTCACCATATAAATGTCATGCATACACCAAACCCCATACTCTAAAACACTATGTAGTTCTTGAGGTATTTGAATCTTAGCATCCAAACCCTCTATTAAACTACCATAAAGCCAACTATACCTACATGATCAAATTAGAGTTTCTAGAATCCTTGGTTCTTGGTTCCTTCTCTCCCTTTGGGAATGAGGAGATTACTCAACTTCCTACTATCAGTCTTTGGCATAATGGGGGGTTTAACATTTATGCCATTGACATCTGGTATGATAGCTCAAAGGATGAGTCAATAGTCACTCATGATGCCTCTAACTTTGAATTGATAGAGGTTCAAAAACTAACCAATGGCAAGTCGATCAAGACTCCCAAGGTAGCGAAGCCAGTACCTAAGGCTCCCAAGTAGCATGAGGGATTGGGTGCTAACAATATGTCTTCTAGGGTCCGTAACATGGCTTGAAGTGGTAAGGTGTTCACTTCACCCAATCACAGGAAGAAGTTGGATCCTCTGACAAGCTAATTAAGGCTAAATGCACTGTAGATAAAGCTAGTTTAAGAAGCGCTCTAGCTGCACAACTTGTTCATAAGGATAAAGAGTTTTCTCAACTTGATAACATAGTTATCAACCAATTAAAGGAGACATAGGTTAATATTTACATTTAAGACTTGGTGTTATCTTCCCAGTAGTATCGATGGGTTATTGTTGAGGCACTCTCTAGCATGAAGAGTTAGTTTGTTAATCAAGAGTTGAAGTCTAACATGATCACTTTTTCTGATGCAGATTTAGTAGATGAGGGTATCTTTCATAATAAGGCACATTTAATCAGGGTGCATGTCATGAAGTTCTCCACTATCTACATCATGGTGGATGATGGTTCTAGTATCAATGTCTACCCACTCAAATTGTTTAACAAGCTTGGAATTCAATCTTAAGATTTGAAACCATTTAAGACCATCATCAAGGCATATGATGAGTCTAAGCAAGAGGTTACCAATAGCTTCATTGTTGCTGTCACTATTAAGTTGATCAAATCAATGGTGGAATTTACAATTCTTAACATCCTAGTATCATTTAACTTATTATTGAGTCGGTCGTGGTTCCATCCGTTGGGAGGTATACCATCCACTTTATAGTAGAAGATTAAATTTCTACATGATGAAATTGTGGTTACCATTGCTACTAATGTGGGGTTTCTTTAGCCTATATCAAGGAAGATATTCCACTCATGATTGGCTTTCATATCACCATCATCAGAGAAATTGAGTCATGCTCATACCAATCAAGTCCCATGATGGAAAAGATGTTACAAAACATAAATTTCATACTTAGTGCTATAGATATGATTTGATTTTATTGTATATTCTAATATAGATTGGATAAGTTAGTTTCTATCTTGTGAGATATCCTAGGATCTTTTTATATTCTTTATTTGTATATAAATAGGTAGGACTACTGAATACTATAATGGAATTTTCTTCCAAATACCATTCTCCATTACATGGTATCAGAGCCCCTCCCTTTAGCCGTTCCTGGCTATAAGCTATCCCTGTGAATAGCTGTCTCGCTTCTTTTATGCCACCTAAGAGAGTGGCCATTCTTCCTCACTGCCCAACAAACAAGCTTCCCTAGGTTCCAACTGGCGCTTACCCAAAGTTTGGTGGTCAACAAGGCTGTGCATGAGGCTCATGCGTGTTTTCAATTTTCAGCTCTGATTCCACGCGCCGGTACGTGGAGGCACGTGCACACTTCGATGAGGCTCCGATTTCTTCTCTGGCATCACTTCACCTTTTGCAGCTCCTTGATCAAATGATTTTGAGTTTTAGTTAAGGTTTCCATGGCTGTGTGTAACCTACTTTGATCGCCACCTATTCTTATTCTTGTTTCTATTTCTTCTTAGGTTTTTACTTGGGTTTTACTTACCAATGGCAGCCAACAGGATTACTGTTTCTGATGCTATTCCCTTAGCTGTTAAAATCAGCGATGAGAAGCTTAATGCCACCAATTACTATGATTGGTGAAAGGCAGTAGACATGTATCTACTGAGTATTGAACAAGACACTCACATGGTGGATGATCCACCACCGTTCAGCACATCAGATGATGCTAATAGTAGCATTATCAAAGAGAAGCATTTGAAATGGAAGCGAGAGGATACCAAGTTATTTTTGCAAATTCGTAATTGCATTTCAGCTGAGGTCATCAGCATTACTAGTCACTGTGCGACAGTCAAGGAATTGCTGGATTACCTTGATTTTCTATATTCAGGCAAGGGTAATATTACCTGAACATATGATATCTGCAAGGCCTTCTATCATGCTAAAAAATAAGATAAGACTCTTACGGTGTATTTTACGGAGTTTAAGAAAGTCTATGAAGAATTGAAGACCTTGATGCCTTTTAGTCCTGATGTGAAAGTCCAGCATGCTAACCTCGAGAAAATGACAATTATGAGTTTTCTCGCTGGTTTACTTATAGAATTTGATACTGCTAGATCTCAAATTCTCTCAGGCTCTAAAATTCCTTCTTTACATGAGACTTTCTCTTGGGTACTCTGTACTGAACATAGCATTACCTCATCATATTCAGCAACTTCAAATTCTGCTTTGATCTCTAGATGAAATCAACCTCATCGACTGTCTCAACCAAATGGTTCTTTTACTTAGGATTCTGGGAAGGTTGTTTGCTATTATTGTCATGAGCAAGGACACACTCGACGCACCTGCCAGAAGTTGTCTTAATGATCTTCTCAATCTGTCATTACTCCTCGTGCCAATATTGCTACAACTTCTTCAAATTCAATACTAATATCTGCCAATGAATTTGCCTAATTCTCATAATATCGAGAAGCCTTAAAATAGTCTACTACATCCCCTTCTAATGATGTTGAGTCAGGTAATCAAAATTCTTATCTTCTGTCTTCCTCCACCAAATGGGTCATTGATTCCGGTGCCATAGATCACATGACAGGTAATTCTACCTTGTTTTCATCTTTTCATTCTTTCCCTTCATTGTCTTCCGTTACATTAGCATATGGCATAACATCTACTATTTTAGGTTCAGGAACCATCAAACCAACCTCTTCTATTTCTTTAAAATTAGTTCTTTATTTACCATATTTCTCATTCAATTTAGTTTTTGTGAGTAAACTCATACATGCTTTGAATTGTTCTATTTCCTTTTATCCTGATAATTGTTTATTTCATAATCTTACGACGAAGAAGATTATTGGTAGAGGACATGAGTTAGCTGGGTTGTATATCTTGGATACGCCTATTTCCCGTTCACTTGTCTGCTCCAAGATATTTGAATTGTTCATTTCCCATTATCGGTTAGGTCATCCCTCTCTATCTTTGTTAAAACTGCTTTATCCACAGTATAACAATTTGTCATCTTTTTACTGTGAATCTTGTTAGTTTGCCCAGCATCATCATAGTCTGCTTGGTCTTAGAGTCAATAAACGTGTTTGTTCACCTTTTGCTTTAGTTCATACAGATGTTTGGGGTCCATGTCCAGTCTCTTCCAAGAATGGTTTTTGGTATTTTATTACATTTATAGATGCTTATTCTCGTGTAACATGGCTTTATCTAATGAAAAATTGTTCTGAATTGTTTCATCATTTTTCTGCCTTTTGTATTGAAATTCACACGTAATTTAATGTTTTTGTGAATGTCCACATAGTGATAATGCTAAAGAATACTTTATCTCATTCATTTTAATCCTTTATGACTCAACATGGAATTCTTTACCAAACCTCATGTGTTGATACACCCTCTCAGAATGGTGTTGCAGAGCGCAAAAATCATCATCTTCTTAAAACTGCTCATGCTCTTCTTTTTCAACAACAAGTTCCTTTATAGTTTTGGGCGGATGCCATTTCTACTGCTTATTTTCTTATTAATCGTATGCCATCTTTTATTGTTTGAGGTACTACTCCATTTCACACTCTGTTTCCTAACCTATCTTTATTTTCTGTTCCTCCTCGTATCTTTGGTTGTACATGTTTTATTCAAGATGTTCATCCATAACTTAACAAACCTGAACCTTGATCTTTTAAATGTGTCTTTTTATGGTATTCTCGACTCCAAAAAGGATATCATTGTTATTCTCCTAACTTACAATGATATCTAGTCTCTATTGATGTTACGTTCTGGAAAGATGTTCCATTCTTCTTCTCTTCCTCTCCCATTAACCGGCAGGGGGAGACTGAGACTGATACCTTTCTGATTTATACTATTCCTAACTCAACAACAGTCTCAACCTCACCTGCAACAACTTCTACACCTCCCTCCCCACCCCCACTTCCTCCTAAACCTCATTTTGTGCAGGTGTATGCTTGTCGCCCCCAATCTACTGGCTCATGTCCTACCATAGTCCCTCTGTCTTCAAATCTTGCTCTTACTAGTCTTGATCTCCCTATTGCTCTTCGTAAAGGTAAACATAAATGTGCTCATCCCATTTCTTCTTTTGTTACTTATAATCATTTATCTCCACTTACATATTCCTTTATTGCTTCTTTAGACTCCATTTCTATTCCTAAAAGGGTTTCTCAGGCTTTATCTCATTTTGGTTGGAAGATGGCAATAATCAAGGAAATGACTGCATTATATACCAATGGTACATGGGTATTGGTTGATTTACCCTCTGGTAAGACTGCTATTGATTGTAAGTGGTGTTAATGGTTAAAGTTAATCCTGATGGATCAATATCTCGATTAAAAGCCTGTCTTGTTACTAAGGGCTATGCTCAAACCTATGGCATCAATTACTCTAACACCTTTTCTTCTGTTGCTAAACTGACCTCTGTTTGACTTTTTATCTCTTTAGCAACTACTTATGATTGGCCATTGTACCAATTAGTTATCAAGAATGCTTTTTTACATGGTGATCTTTAAGAATAAGTTTACATGGAGCAACCACCAGGCTTTATTGCTCAGGGGGAGCATAAGAAGGTTTATAAACTTCAAAAGTCCTTATACAGACTAAAACAGAGCCCACGTGCATGGTTTGGTCGATTTAGCGATGTTTTTCAGCAATATGGAATGCATAAGAGTACATGTGATCACTCTGTCTTTTATAAGCAGACTGAATTTATTCTGGTGGTGTATGTTGATGATATTGTCATTACAGGTAGTGATGTTACAAGCATTCAATCTCTGAAATCATTTTTACATACTCAGTTTCAGACAAAAGATTTAGGTGTATTATTATATTTTTTGGGAGTAGAGGTGACTCGAAGTAAGCAGGGTATTTTCTTGTCACAAAGAAAATATGTTCTTGACTTGTTAACAGAGATAGGAAAGCTTGGGGCAAGGCCGTCTAGTATGCCAATGACACCTGGATTACAACTTATGAAAGATGATAGTGAGTTATTTTCAGATCCTGAAAAATATAGATGGTTGGTTGGAAAGTTGAATCATCTTAGCGTTACTCGGCAAGATATTGCATATTCTGTTAGTGTTGTTAGTCAATTTCTCTCTTCTCCTACAGTTAACTATTGGGTTGCTATAGAGCAGATTCTCTGTTATCTGAAAAATGCATCTGGTCGTGGTTTTGTTTATAGAAATCATGGACATGTTGATATTGAGTATTTTTTGGATGCAGATTGGGCTGGATCTAAGTGTGATAGGAGATCGATCACTGGATATTGTTTATTTGTAGGAGGTAATTTGATATCATGTAAAAGTAAGAAACAAACTGTTGTATCCAGATCGGGTGCTGAGTCAGAATACAGAGCCATGGCACAAACAGTGTGTGAAGCTCTTTGGGTTCAGCATCTTATGGATGAGCTTGGACTTAAACCCGTGCTACTGGTAAAATTATGGTGTGATAATCAAGCAGCCCTTCATATTGCCTCAAACCCAGTCTTCCATGAGTGAACAAAGCATATTGAAGTAGATTGTTATTTTTTCCGAGAGAAACTTCAACATAATTTAATTTCTACAGGGTTTGTAAAGACTGCAAATCAATTGGGAGATATTTTCACTAAAGCACTTAATGGAGATATTCTCTAAACAAAACTAGGAATTTGATTACTAATCATTTTCTTAACTTTTGTGGATCATTTAGAGATCCTCTATCCTTGGGGATTGAAAATTTTTCTATAACTTTTCAGAAGGACAAAGAAAGAAGGAGATTGGCTTAAAGTAAGTTTTCAATCTCCTTTGTATAATCTTCTCTGTATATGATGTTTTCTATGTATAGAATTGCTAGATCCAATATTAAATGTGTATTTAAAAAGTTTTAAATTTAATTTTTTGTTACTAAATACATTTTTATAAACATCAGAGAGATTTGGTTTGCAATCTATGCATAGAACACATTATAGCTTATGCACATAAGAAATCCAATTTTAGTGTTTTTGGTTTCTCTAATATTAATTGCTCATTTTTTTCACTAATTCATGTATTTTAATGTTTTAGACAAATTAAAGTTTTTAAAAATGAAATTTTATTAATTTTGGAGATTAATAAGTATTTTATTTAAATTAAAACTCTTAAAGGAGCAATTTGAGCATGATAAGGATTCTTGTTGTTTTTGACTTCTGTTTTATTTTCTAAGTGATATATTAATATTTAAAGTGTGATTAAATAATTAATATATTACTATTGTATGATTATTTAATTTAATAAATAATTTATTCAATTAGAATTCAAAATATCTAAACCATATTTTTCAAATGCAAGCCCAATAATCATTTTTAAAAGGCAAAATTTATTTGAATTTAAAAATTTGAAAATCAAAATAACATTATGAGAAGATTATTTATTTCAAATGGATGGATGGATAATTGGCATGATGGTGATTATGGACTTAGCCTAATGTGATTGAGCATATGCATCATTTTATAAATTTTGGTAACTAAGGCTTGCAAGTCCTGCCTTTCCTTAAAATCTTTTTGTACTTCTCTTCTCATCTACTCCCCCCAAATGTAACTTGGGGTTTCTACTATTAAAATTTGTAATTAGATTACATAGGATGTAAAAGATACAAAAAGGAGGCAAAAGGAGCAAAGGGATAAAGGTGTGATCAAAAGTGGAACTCCAAAGTAAAATTTGTAATAAATTAGTATTATTTCAAATTTTTAGGGTTTGTAAAATCATGCATAACCTAGGTTTGACCATAGACTTAGAAGTCCATAATCATCATATTATAAATTGTTATAACGATGTATGTATGAGTTGCATGAGCATGCCATAGCATGCATGAGCCAGGACCATGCATGGTGCACCAATTGCACATATCTGCCTTAAATGTTTTTAATGACATAAAAGGAAATAAATCCCTCAAAGGAATATAAATCTAAGGTCTTTCATTTTCTAAGATAAATATTGAGAGCTTCTTGTCATTTAGTTGTTGGGTATACTCAAGCTTGTTTTACATGGGGTATATCCAAGTTTTGAAAAATGGGTCAGATTTAAATAAAATGTTTTATTTGTTGGGCATACCCAAGGTAAAATATTTTATAGGCCGGTTTGGGGAATTATGTTATACGTGATAACATAAGTATCAAGATAAGTTGATAACCCAATGATTTAGTAGTCATATAAAGATATGATTGACATGGGAGATGTCTACCTATTGACATTAAGTTCCAGTTTGTTGAGCATACTCAAGATTGGGCTTAATAGTCATTAGATATTGACCCACTAAGGAGGGCAAAACGCGACCTTCCCAAATTAGTAAGTGAGGGTTATTAGTTCATAATAAAATAGTGGGAGATAAAACTAATAAAGGACTTTATTATGTTTTTAATGACACATTATTTTTTCCTTTTTCTCCAGATTTTTCTAAAATGTCAAGAAAAGTTTATCTCTACAGAATTCTTGAACATAAACTAAATGGATCCAACTATATAGACTGGATTAGTCAAATCAAAATAGTTTTAAAAGGTGAACAGATAGCCCATGTACTGGATCAGGCATATCCATACATGCTTGTAGCTAACTCCTCTGAAGAAATTAGAGATGCTTATAATAAGTTTAAGCAAGAGGATGAGATGGCCAGCAGCATTATGCTGGGAGCTATGGAGAATGATCTCCAAAAGCAATGCGAGATTATGAACTCTCACACTATGGCTACTTATCTCAAAATGCTTTTTGAGAAAAAAGCAAGGAATGAGAGATTTGAGCTCTCAAAGGCACTTTTCAAATGCAAGATGGCAAAGGGGTCATCAGCAATCCTTCAAGGCATTAAGATGCATGGCTACATACAGAGGCTGGAGGGTCTAGGTTTTGGATTGAAATAAGAGCTGGTAATTGAACAAGGATCTTGTCTTGTTGAACAAGGATTTAATTTTTCCATTAATAACAATGGTTGTTCAATCTTTAAAGATGGTATGTTTTACTATTCTATAAATATTGAGAATGGAATTTATATACTAAATAATACAAACCTCATTTACCATGTTCAAACTAAGAGAATCAAAGTTGATACTCTTAATCCACTTTTTCTATGGCACTATCGTCTAGGGCATATAAACAACACTCGCATATCCAAGTTTCACAAACTAGCAACTTGGGTTCATTTGACTTTGAATCTTATGAAACATGTGAATCTTATTTATTAGGCAAGATGATAAAATCATCTTTTAGAGGAGAAGGTGAAAGAGCTAAAGGGGTACTAGAACTCATACATTCGGATGTATGTGGTCCTATGTCTATACATGCCAGAGGTGGATACAGCTACTTCATTATATTCATAGATGACTATTCTAGATATGGATGTTTATACTTAATGAAGCATAAATCTGAAGCTTTTGAAAAGTTCAAAGAATTCAAAAATGAAGTAGAGAAACAACTTGGTAAGACTATTAAAACACTTTATTCCAATCGAGGTGATGAATACATAAGCCAAGAGTTTCTTGAACATCTCAGAGATAACAAGATTTTATCTTAATGAACACCTCCTTATACACCTCAACATAATGGTGTGTCTAAAAGGAGGAATTAAACTTTATTATATATGGTTCATTCCATGATGAGCCTTGCAAAATTACCCAAATTATTTTAAGGTTATGCATTAGAGACTGCTGTTCATATTTTGAATAGAGTCCCATCAAAATCAATTGAAGTTACACTAAATAAAATGTGGTATAACAAAAAACCCATCTTATCTTATTTGAAGGTATGAGGTTGTCCTTCTTATGTTAAAAGGATAATGTCAGACAAGCTTGAGGCAAAGTTTGATAAATGTTATTTTATAGGATATCCTAGAGAAACCATAAGATATTACTTCTATCTTCATTTGGAACAAAAAGTGATTGTTTCAAAGCATGCTATTTTCTTAGAGAAAGAATTGTTTCTAAAAGGAGACAGTGGGAGTAAGATTGATCTTGATGAAGTTCAATCACCACAAGATGAAGCAGATCAACTGATTGATCCTACTGATGAAGAATCAGAACCAATGGAAAGATAAGCTCATAGATGCTCAACTAGAAGAAGAACTATACCAGAGAGGTATGGATTCCTTGTTCATAAGAATAAGGAAGTCTTACTAATTGAGAATGATGAGCCTATAAACTATGATGAAGTTTTGAAAAGTTTAGAATGTGACTTATGGTTGAAAGCCATGAAGTTTGAAATGAATTCCATGTCAGAGGACCAAGGATGGACTTTGGTTGATCCACCAGAGGGGATCAAACTTATTGGGTGCAAGTGCACATGATTGTCATGTGCTTCTGGAATAACCTAAACCTAATTAGGGTTATATCATTATGTTTTTTGGTGAAAACATATTGAGTGATAGAAGCAAATTTTGGCTGCCTCTCTTCTCCTTCTAGTTTCTAAGTATTTCAAAGCTCAAGAATAAGAAAAATAATTCGGTTTTGATAGAATATCAAGAAGAAAATTGAATTCAATCATCTTTCTTCATCCATTTGTTTTATGTTTTATTTTACTAGTCTCTAAATAAAACTAGTAATTTGATTACTAATCATTTTCTTAACTTATGTGGATAGTTGGGAGATCCTCTATCCTTGGGGATTGAAAAGTTTGCTACAACTTTTTAGAAGAACAAAGAAAGAAGAAGATTGGCTTAAAGTAAGTTTTTCAATCTCCTTTGTATAATATGTGATGTTTTCTATGTATAGAATTGCTAGATCTATTATTAAATGTGTATTTAAAAAGTTTTAAATTTCATCTTCCACTGCTAAACACGTTTTCATAAACCAACAGATGCAAACTTATATCATGCATATCTAGAGTTATACTAGTCAGAATTGCATGATCCTAGTATCAAATCAAAGCTCTTTTCATGCTCTATCTAATAAACATGAAAAATTCAAGCTAACCTATAACCTTGAAACAATATCTCATATTGAGTTAACATCTATTCTCTTTATTTCTCATTCCTTAACTTTTATGTGTGACCTTTTAGGTTCTTGACATGTTTGTAACATATTATAATTTCCTATTTCTAATGCAGTAACCCTTACTCCTATTTAGCTTCCTCCTACTACTTAGTCCCTGTAAATTATAACATATAAGAGAAACAGTATTGGAATTGACCTCAATTATATATATACCTAAAGTAGAAGGATAATCCTTCTTAAGTTATGATGTGTACCATCATGTGTTATGCTTTAGATGTTTTATAATATTAGTTTGCATTAATTTAATTGAATTATGCTTTATTTACTCTATTTTTAGTAGAATTTGATGTGTGTGTTAAGTATGTAGCCTTAGAAGAGAAAATAAGAAGAAACAATGAGTTTTGTGCATGAAAGTCTAACTCCATGATTGTGGAGATCTTTTCCATAATCGTGGAAAAAGAGCCTGGAAGAGGAAAGCTACTAGAATTTTCAACGATCATGGAAATCATGAAGAAATGTTCGAGAACTTACAGTAATTTTCCATGATCGTGGACTCCAACTCCACGATCATGGAGTCAATGCAAAAAAGCAAAGTAAGCTACTAGAAAAGTCCACGATCGTGGACTCCAACTCCATGATTATGGACTCTCAATTATTAGGAGAAATTAAATGCAATATGGCAGCCAACCAAGGAGAGGAAAGTGGACTCCATAAGGGGAACAAGAACAAAAAAACTTAAAAGATCTTTAATAGTCAATAGACTCCACAACATCGAGGAAGTAATGGGCAAAGATATGGAAAAATTGAAGATAAGGCAAGACGTGACCTCCACTCAAGGATTTAAGGGAATCAAGGCGGTGCTAGGAAGGGGATCATATATTCTTCTACAGATTGTGTTCTTGGTTATTATTCTTCATCTTTTCTTATGTTTCTTATAAGCCATGAGTGGCTAAGTACTCTTGTAGGATTTGATTTCTAAAATCCCTTGCTAGGATAACTAATTATGCTTGTTTAAGATTACTATGAATGCTTAAATTTAAAAATTGGTTTTAAAAACAAAATATCTGCTTTATGATTACAACGAGAGTTGGATTATAGAATGCTTGAGCATCGAGAGATGTTTAATTTTAAAGATTAGCTTTCTAAATGATTTCCTATGCTTTATAAATACAACAAGAGTTGAATTATAGAATGCTTATTCATTCAAGTTAAATAGATATGTATGAGAGATCAACATGTTCTTAACTCCTGTATGATTGCTTAATGGTTTCTCTAATTAAAGGAGATAGATCGAGAGAGTGATTCTGAGATTGAAATGAAATCTAGTTGGTTTCACCTTGTAGTCAATTAGTAAATAAAACTACTATCATTTCATACCATACTAAAGGACAATCAAGTTTTTGGCATCATTGCTAGGGATTTATGTATTTAACATCACTGAGAAGAGAGTATAATTTGATTTAGGCATTTTTATGTTTTAATTTTTTATTCTACAGGTGTATGAACAGGAGAAGAACCAATAACTCTCAATCATCACTATCGGAGGCTTATAAAGATCCAATAAGACTAGAAAGGGAGAACCAAAGAGCTACTCAAGAATGAACTATGCAGGAAAATCCAGTAGAAATGGCAGAAGAGCAAAGGACATTGATGGATGTGGTTAGGCCTAGTTTCTATGCTAACCAACAAAGTATAATGAGACTAATTGTTGCAGCTAACAACTTTGAGATAAAGCTAGCTTTACTGTAGATGTTGCAATCTTTGGTACAGTTTTTTCATTTAGCAAATGAAGATCCTAATGCTCATATCTTAAATTTTCTAGAGATTTATGATACTTTTAGGTACAATGGTATCATGGAGGATACAATCTGGCTACATCTATTTCCATTTATATTGAGAAACAAAGTTAACATTTGGTTGAACTCATTAACCCAGGATCCATTACCACCTAGGACCAGCTGGTACAAGTTTTCCTAGCCAAATACTTCCCTTTAGCAAAAACAGCAAAGATCATCAAGGAAATCACCAATTTCCAACAGATGGATAATGAATCTCTCCATGAAACATGGGAAAGATTCAAGGAGCTGTAAAGGAAGTGTCCTCATCATAATTTACGCAAAGAATTACTGCTCCAAACATTCTACAATGGAGTCAACACAACCACTAAAGGGACAATTGATGCAGCACCTAGAGGGTCCTTGATGAAAAAGACTATTGATGCAGCATATGAACTGCTAGAAGAAATGATAACCACAAATGCATTATGAGCATTAGACAGATCTAAAATGGTAATTAAAGAACATAAAGGTGTATTATCATTGGATACTATTAGTGCTTTGTAGGCTGAAGTTGCAAATTTGACAAAGCAAATCAGCAACTTATCCAAAGTTTCAAGTTCATGTGAGCTATATAGGCAATTGGGACATGCTGTTAATGATTGCAATTTTTATGAGAATGTAGAGCAGGCTAGTTTCATAGGAAATATACTACACTCCATGGGAAGAAAAGGTAATAACCCTTAGTCTAATACTTATAATCTGGGATGGCAAAACCATCCAAATTTCTAGACACAACCAACACCTCCCTAGAATAATTTTAAATCCAAGATGGAGAAGTTTATGGAGATGCTGGGGACCAAACTAACAAACCATGAGGAATCATAAAAAAGAATGGAAGCCAAATTTGATCAAATCATAAAGAACCATTCCTCCTCCATCAATAACTTGGAAGTGCAGGTGGGGTAGTTGGCTACAGCAATTACGTAGGGGAACCTTGGAGGACTTCCAAGTAACACAGAGCCAAACCCCAAAGAGCAAGTTAATGCAATCTAGCTAAGGAGTGGAAAAGAGCAAGTCAATAAAGGTAAGGAACCTATTATTATTGAGGAAGAATACAGGAAAGAGGAGTGCAGACAGATGAGCTGTGAAGTTGGGACTTCACAAATGCAGACTAAAGCTGAGAGCAGTCACTACCACAATCATGGCAGTCAACTCCACGATCATGGAGTTGGGTCCAGGCAAAAGAAGAGGGTAAGTGAGGAAGGGCCAGGTAAGTATATGCCCCCCATTCCATTTCCATAAAAGCTTATGAAACTAAAAGTAGATGAAAATTTTGTTGCATTTATGGAAAAATTAAAAAAAACTGAGCATCAATGTAATGTTTGCTGAGATGATATAAGACATGCCTAAATATGCTAAATTTTTGAAGGAAATCTTGGCACACACACGCATAATTGATGATATGCAACCAGTATCACTAACTGAAAATTGTAGTTTGATCATTTCAAGTAAAATTCCATCTAAGCTACAAGATCTAAAAAGTTTTACTATACCATGTAAAGTAGGGAATTTGGTATTTAACAAATGTTTATGTGATTTGGGTTGGTGTGTGATTAATGCTTGGTCATTAATTTGTATTTGAGAGATTGTAAGGTTGATTCTTATAAAGGTTTGAGTGTGAGCCTAGAAAACACTAGGTTTTAGGATTCATTTGAGGAATCCGTGTTGTAAATCGATTGAGATTTAGTGGAACCCAAAGTTGAGACTGAGGAGAAGTGGACGTAGGCAAGAGTTTGGCCGAAAGAGGATTCTCATTTGGTATCAGAGAATTTGGTGGTCATTGCTGAGAAGAAGTAACATTCTTGAGCTAAAGATCCTATGGCAATAAGTGAGAGTCAATCATTTACAAGACCCCCATACTTCGATGAAATGGATTATCCATACTGGAAGCACCGAATGGAAGTTTTCTTAGACAGTGGTGGAATTGAGCTATACAACTTGATGGTGAAAGAGTACTTACCTCCAACAATCACAACTGATGGCGTTATCTCTCTTAAGGATAGGGACGATTGAAAAATAGAGGAATTAAATGCAAACTTTTAGAATAAAAAGGCAATGAACATACTATATTGTGCCATAAGTCGTGAAGAATTTGGTCGAGTATCACATTGTATCACGGCAAAGCAAGTGTGGACTGCCTTGGAGACTCACCATGAAGAAACCAATCAAGTTCAAAACAAGAAGATTCAATTGCTAACATATCAATATGAGTTATTCAAAATGAAGGCAAATGAGTCAATTTCTGAAATGTACAATCGACTCATGGTGATCATAAATGGCTTAATGAAATTTGGCAAGATGTATCAAAAAGAAGATATCAACAACAAAATCTTGCGTGTGCTGCCTAAGAAAGATTGGGAGGCTAGAGTAACATCCATCAAAGAAGCAAATAACTTGTCTGTATTATCAACCGATGTGCTTCTTGGGAAGCTTCTTACACACGAGATTACCCTTAAGTAAGAGGTAGAAGAAGATAAGCAGAGAGGAATCGCACTCAAGGCTTCAAAAGAAGAAGATACCTCTTCCACAAGCGAAGGGGACCTTGAAGATGAAGTAGCTCTACTTTCCAAAAATATGAAGAACTTTCTTATAAAGAAGAAGAAGCTTGAAAAGGATGGCAAAAAGCTATTTGAGCAAAGTAGGGACTTCAACCGAAAGGACTTCAACCGAAGGGACCATCAACGAAGGAATCAAACTGTTTGTTATGAGTGCAACAAACTGGGACACATGAGGAATGAATGTCCTTACCTCAACAAACCATCCAAGCCTTTCAAAAAGAAGGCATTAAAGGCTACGTGGGATGATGACAGTGAATCAAATGAGGAGATATCTGATGATGAAGGAGCAACCAATCTTTGCTTCATGGCATTTCTAGATGATGAGGAAAAGGATGAGGTAACTACATCATCTCAATCTTATTATAGTAATAATGAGCTTATTGATGATGATGATGATTGTAGTGCATTAGAAGCTTTATTGGAAAAATATGAACTTTTGGTTAAGAAGCACAAATCACTTAAGAATAAGCATGCATACACAATCGAGGATAAAAATGTTTTACAAAATGAATTTGATTCTTGTAAAACAAAACTTGAGAGACTTGAAAAAGAAAACAATATTTTGAAAGATGAAAATGATAAGCTTTCAAAGGAAAAGGATTTGTTGAAAGATAATTTGTCTAGGTTTGAACAAGGTGAGGTCAAGATAAATAGCATTTTAAAATACCAAAAACTTAGTGGTAATAAAGAGGGTCTTGGATTTAATCAAGATTCCTCCTACACTTCTAAGGGTACAGTTTTTGTCAAAGCCTTCACCTCATAAATAGTATGACATGGCATATGTATGACATGGCATAGTAGTGCGTATGTGAATGTGTATTCAACATAGTGTATGCATGACATACGATATGATACGTGTAATGGCATACATCATAGCATAGTATATGACATGGCATGGCATATATGTATGCATGATGAGGCGTATTGGTTGATTGAGCGTATTGGATTGCGTATTGGTGCATTGGCATATTTACATATTTATACATATATGCATACGAAATACAATATGGTATGACATACGGTATATTCATGGCATGCATAGTAGTGTGTGCATGTGTCATGTGACATGGCATGTGACATGAATGACATAAATATTTAGGTAAATATAAATCATCCATGAATAAATAATAATAATAAAAGGCCGGGAAAGGGATCGAGGAAATTAGGGGGTACAGACGGAAAATAGGGGGAATTATTACAGACCGAATAATAAATCCTATCATATTACAAATATTCCTTGCATACATTAATCCCCGGGTATTAAGTAATACCCCTTTTCTCCCTCGAGTTCACGATCCAAAATGCGAATAGATTAATATGCAAAATAAACAAATAAATTCATTAGTAGCAAATGAATTTTGGATTTAATTGACTAGTCCAATACCATTTAAAAGTACAAACCAAGAGTCAAAATCCAGTAATTATTAGGCAATAATTGTATGAATTAATACGAGCCGGATCATGAAAATTCATTTAAATAAAATAATTTTAAGCAAA
>CANYBF011177132.1:0-42269 GCA_948192965.1 Dalechampia spathulata | reverse complement strand
ATCACTCTCTTTCTTATTCTCTTTTATCCTTCCATCCTTCTTTCTCGTGCATGTTCTAATGGCACAAGCAACATTTCATACATATATAACCATCAAGCAAACCATGAATACATCAATAACAACTTAGCAGTAAGAATCATCTGTATTGAGACCTTACTTAAGTCCCAAGGTATCAAAAGTAGCCATTAACAAAACAACAAGCATCAACCTAGCACAAACCTGAAGTCAAGCTACTTCGAATATTGGCTTGCGATCTCTACCTAATCACTTGGCTTATAAACTTCTAGCTCCCGCACTCTTTCGACACTTAGGGGCTCTGTTCCCAAAGGACTTGGAGGGTTTAAGAGGGTTTGGAAAGGGTTTAAACTGATAAAGGGAGAAGAAACCTTTAATATTTAGCTTTTGACTCGTCAAACTTAAGTCGCGTACGACTGTACCACCACCCTTACGCCCATACTGAACTAAAACTTCTGATGCATATTTTTCCTGCAAGGGACAGTATGCTCGCACTACATTTCGGTACGCCCGTACGTCCATAATTCACTTGATAAACCCAAACTCCTGCGAGTTGGCATCCGGCCGCACCACCCTTTGGTACGCCGTATGCCTTCTCCCCTGTTTGGTACGCCCGTACGACATCCCGTATGCCCATACCACAGCCTAAAATTACCCCTCAGCCTTCTCAACTCATTCCCATCCTACCTAAACTCAACCAAATCATCCTAAAACCCATGTTCCCTCAATCCTGAACCAATTATACCAGTTCCAACACACATATCAGCCCTAAGCATGTGTTACAAATCACATCACCTACCATAAGTCATCAACCATATACATATATCTCCATATACATACATACACATATACATACATACATAAACAAATACAGCAGCATACACATCATGATCCTACCCTGCATCTCATACATTTACATGCATTAACGCGAGCCTACCAGGGTGCCTAATATGGATGTGACAGATTGAATATCTATAGATGGTGATGATGTTAACTCAAGTATTCTTTTATAGTTATCTCACTCCTTCCCATCTTGATGGTTTAATGAAAAATACATGGTTCTTGCTTATCAAATTGAGAATGACATCTTCATATGCTTCGATCAAAGGAGATTACAAGTTTTAGATCAAAAATACTATTAAGCCAAGTTTGATAAAATACAATACAGTCATCTATATAATATAACTAATCAAGTAATATAGTGTAATGCATTTTCCATTTCATTATATTATATTGTTTGTCAAATAATATGCATTGTAATTATCAATACATCTATGTTTGGTTAATAAACTGTGATGCTAATCATTGTAATATATGGTTTTTAGCTTTCAATTTATTTATTCATTAGTTTTATTTTAATTAGTTATATAATTCAAATTTTTAATCTAAACTATCAAAGTTTTAAATAAGACATATATCTATTAGATGTTCCTTATATTTGATATAATTTGAAAAAATAGAGAAATACAATATTATATTATAAAAGTGTCAACTAGATTTAAAAATCAAAAAAAAAATTTAAATAAATTAATATATTATTCTTTTAATGAATTTTCATTTTAAACATACATTATTAAAAAAATAGGTTAAAAGAAAATAAAATTAACTTTTGTCAATTACATTTTATCTTTGAATGATTTAGCTAATTTATTTTCATAAGAAGAAAAACATAAAACTGAAACAAAAGTCTTCTTGATATGATATACTCAATAATACATTGTATTTTAGATATATTTAACAATACATAATATGATGTATTGATGATTATTTAAGTATTTATTATTACATTAACATTTTGTTACTAAACAATGTAATTAGATATGTAATATAATTAACATTACATTAGATAAGAAAATGCATCTTATCAAATATGACGTTAGGTCATATTTTGGCCGGATGTATTGAGATATAATGTGATCAATCATGTAACGTAATCAAAGATGTAATGTATTGTAATGTAATCATTAATTCATTATAATGTTTGGATGACAATTATAAATGGAATATAATGTAATCAATACATTATTTTAAATTATATAAAATTTATTTTAATTTTTAATTTTTTATTAAAAGTAGTTAAATTTTAGGTTTGAATTTCAATATTTTAAATTTTAATTTTGATATTTAGTTTATCGATTATGAAATTTGGATCATTATCTCAAATTTTAATATTTTAATATTTATTTTATATTTTAATATCTAATTATGAATTTCATATTTTAATTAATATGATTTAATTTTAATATTATATAATTTTATTTTTATGATTCTATTAATAATCAATTAATAAAATAATTAAAATGTAGTTGTAATGAAGAAATGTAATGGTGGATACATAAAAACTTATATGTAATTAATAATATATTAATTTAGATATATTTGATTATATAAGTATTTATAAATACAAATAAATATATTATTATGTATATTATTTCAGTTGTTTTTTTGTATAGGCTTATATATATATATATTATGTATTTACCATCACGTTATGCATGTTTAGTGTTTATTTATCATTATTTTTAAATATATAAATGAGAAAATATGTTGATTTATATCACAAGGAAGCAATGCAAATATATTTATATGTATTGGTTTGTTTACGATTGATAAAATCTATTGATAATCTTTGGTTGATGATGATTAGTCATTATAATGTAATCAATAATTATAGAATTTTGATATATTTAATGCTTGTTATGATATTTTTTTATTTTGACTAAAAATGATATTTTTATGAATAAAAAAAAAACTAATCAACATGCTGTTAAAAGAAAATTATTATTTATGTGTGTATTATTTAGTTTTTTCTTGTACAAACTTGCAAATATATATGTATTTGTATTTGTTTTTTATTTTCAAATATGTAAATATATATTTAGAAATGATAACTTACAAGTTTATTAAAAAAAATTAAAACAACACATGTGAATAGTATTTACATTTTGTACAAGTAAACAAAACATATTTACATAAATTTATATGTTTATATATAAATAATATATTTACATGTGTACACATAAATATAATATATATAATTAAATATATTTATATATGAATATATAAAATAATTTTAAAAATAAAAAAAAGAAGTAAATAATTGAAAAAGACATAAACCTTAAACATTACATTCAACATTCATCACATCCATATCCAACAAATTAATGATTAAACATTTGAAGTTTTGTTTGCAATAAATGCTTTTAAACATTTTAATACTTATTACTAACCCATTTTAAAACAATAATAAAATATTTTTATATTTAAATCATTTTAATCCTTCATTTTTTAAAATCGATTAGAATGCTCCATTATATTTATTTTATTAATTTGATAGTTTATATTTGTTTACTAATGGAATTATAGGAGAGTACTATGTGCTAAAAATTATTATATGGTACGCTTTTATTAAAGTATTAATGATTAAAAAAATGGAGTACACTAAAAAAAGAGAGTGCTGTACCGAAAATTAAAAAGATTAAAAAAAAAAAAGGTTTGGCAAAATAAAATGGGATGTATGGCTGTCGTGGAGGACTTATTTGTCATTTGCTAACCCATTATTTAGTATTTACTACGTCATAAATAATAAAATAGAGAAATAAATAATATTTCAATAAACTAATAATTTTACATCACTGGGCCCCACTTCACAGTTATCTTTCGGCCGATCACTTTGTCGTCTCTCTCGTCTCATATAAGATCTTTGAGCGTATTTTAGCAAATTGACATCTAACAGTTTCTATCTTGCGCACGGATTCTTATCCTACACCCGCTCCTCCCATTTCTACCCTCTCTCTTCTTCTCTCTCTTCATTTCTCATTCTCACACGCACAGAGTGTTTTATTGCTGTGAGATTTACCAGTTAATATTTATTTTATTGTTCCTTTTTTTTTCCGTTGTTGGAAGAAACTTTGGAGAAAAAATTAGAGAAAAGAATAAGATAGATTAAAGCTTTCTCTTTTCATTATGAGAGCTTGTAATTTATGATCATGGAAAAGATCACTTCTTTTTGTGTTTGTTGTCAGTATGTGAAGTGGGTTGGTCTTTGATAGGATCCATTTTGAGCGATTTTCTTATTTTCTTGAATTTATTGGGTTGTTGAATCTGTCATAGTTTCATGGCTGGAAGTAATGAAGTTAACCTCAAGGAAAGCAAGGTTCTTTCTTTTTCTCGCATTCTCTTTTTAGTTTTTTCTTTGCTGTTTCGTATGTGGGTTGCTAATTAAATCCCCTTTCCTTTCCTTTTTTATGTGAGTTCCATTTTGGATTTTTCTATTTTTGGTTATTTGAAGGAGTTGATTAGTTTTTGGTTTTTGTTCTTTTATAGTGGGTTTCATCTGATTGGTTTGTTTGATTTTCTTTGTTGGACTTTTGATTTGGTTGTTAAAATGTTGATATCAAAGGTTTAATCCTAGTTGAAGAATATGATCAACTAATTGTGCTTCTTGTTGGCTTATAATTGTTGACTTGGTGCTATGTTGTGGAACTTCCCAGTTGTTCAGTTAGTGTGTTTCTGCATTTCTTTTACTCTCTTTGCTGTTTACTTAGAACAGGATGCTTATTGTTCATGAAATCATGTTATAAGTGTCGAATATTTGATTGATTGTTTGTTCTATGTGTAGATGGTGGTTCCATTGAACACTTGGGTCCTGATTTCCAATTTCAAGTTGGCTTACAATCTTCTTCGTCGCCCTGACGGCACTTTCAATCGTCACTTGGCCGAGTTCCTTGACCGCAAAGTTCCTCCCAATGCAAACCCGGTCGATGGGGTTTTCTCATTTGATGTTGTCATGGACCGAGGGACTAACCTTCTTAGCCGGATTTATCGACCAGCTGATGCTGAGCAATTGCAAGCAAATCTTGCTGAACTTGAGAAACCTGTGACTGCTGATATTATCCCTGTCATCGTCTTCTTTCATGGTGGAAGTTTTGCGCACTCCTCTGCTAACAGTGCAATATATGACACATTATGTCGACGACTGGTGGGTCTTTGCAAGGCTGTGGTGGTCTCTGTGAATTATAGGCGTGCACCTGAAAATCGTTATCCATGTGCTTATGATGATGGATGGACAGCTCTTAAGTGGGTTAATTCAAGAACATGGCTGAAGAGTAGGAAAGATTCCAAAGTTCACATATACTTGGCTGGTGATAGCTCCGGTGGTAACATTGTACACCATGTTGCTTTAAAGGCAATGGAATCAGGAATCGAAATGCTGGGGAACATACTGCTCAACCCGATGTTTGGTGGCCAAGAGAGAACAGAATCAGAGAAGCGGTTAGATGGGAAATATTTTGTCACTATTCAAGACCGGGACTGGTATTGGCGAGCGTTTCTCCCCGATGAGGCAGATAGGGATCATCCAGCATGTAATCCATTTGGTCCAAATGGTAGAAGTCTTGAAGGAATTAAGTTCCCCAAGAGCCTTGTGGTTGTGGCTGGTTTGGACCTGGTTCAGGACTGGCAACTGGCTTATGCTGAAGGGCTGAAGAAGGCCGGTCATCTTGTGAAACTTCTATATCTTGAGCAAGCGACAATTGGCTTCTATTTGTTGCCCAATAATATTCACTTTCACACGGTTATGGACGAAATAAGTGATTTTGTGTGTTCTAACTGTTAATATACTTAACTTTATCAACTGGCAGATATACATAACAGAAGCGTAGACATTCTGCTTAGGGGTGATTAAGGGTGGTTTGCTGTTTATATGATTGTGTAGTATTGTTACTGTTTCATTGATCATGTTTTTGGGTTTTGCTACTCCGGCAGTCTGGTTCATCACAACTAGGCTTTTGTCATTGGGTGCAGGGGTGTTCAGCATCTAGCTGGCTTGAGCGTTGGTATGTTTTCTGTAATACATCCGAAGTACGGGCTTGGATGATGTAGTTTGGTGAAGCTTTTAAGGCAGCAGGAAGCTGTTTAACTAAAGTTTAGCAGAGCCACCAAATCTCGGGTTACCTATTCTGACTTCCAGTTACCACGGAGAGGAAGACAGGAGATTGCAGGGGTGCATCTGGTGACTGATTAATCGGTTTCGGTGCGTTGCTAATGTTATATAACTAATTTTAAAACATGGATGGGAAAAAAATCAATGGTGTTTTTATCTGTTCCCTCTATGTTTTATACATATGCTTTTAGCATGTATAAATGTGTTTGCTTATATTTCAGCTTGTTATCAATTAAATTTTGCCTTTCCCGTATCTGTTACACCCTATCTCCTCATTTTGTTCTACCTCAACTTTTCCGGCAACTGTAAATATTATTTCATGACTTGATGTTTTTAAGAATGTTTTGTGTTGTTTGATATAAAATTGCCTTTTGCACGAAGCCTGGGAAGATGCTTGGAACCATTATTGCTGCATTGAGCTTCCTTTCTTTGTATCCTGGCAATCTCCTTTTCCCCCCGGGTTGTGATGTATATTATAGGAAACCTGTCAGTCTCAGGAATTGCAGACTTGTTATGGCCCTTGCATAGCTTCAGCTTTCCATTACCAGAAGCTTCCTGAAGTTGGTGAGATCTCCAAACCTTCCTGTCGTGAAATATCATTGAATCACATCAACTGTCCGAGCTATCCAACTATCTGATCGATCACATTATGGGATATCACCTATTTTATTACTCTTTAAAGTTACCAGTTGGTGCAGTAGGATGTTTCAGGACATCTGTATGTATTACAAACTCGTTTCTTCTGGTACTTCTCTAATTCCTTAACTCTTGATACTCTTCGCCTACATGCTTCCCTCCTCACAGAAAGACGTAAACTAGTATAAATCAGCTCTGCAACAGTTGCAATCGTAGCATGTTCGAGATCTCTTGATTAAGAGGTGTTTTCTGGAAGCCTGTAAATATATTTATGGATTATTTAGATCGTAATGTATATACCCTGGATCGTAAAAGGAAAAGATTGCTGAAAAATCCAAAGATAGTAGTGAAAGGAAGGGAAAAACGTGCACTCGTTTCATCCACAAACTTGTGTTATCCTAAATTAAACTCAGATCAACCACATGGAGAGGTACATGTGTATGTGTGATAATAGTGTTATTAAACAATAGTAACAAATGATTGGAAGCAAATGCAAAGTACTTGAAAGGAAATGTTGCTCCTGATGAAGATTGGTTTGGTTTCTGCTCTGGGGGCTCGTGAAAACTTGATATTGATGATTAACATTTCAAAGACAACTTCTATGGAGAAAATACAAAGAAATCGGCAGGTATTCGATGGATGGAAGAGGCCCATTTGATGGTGGTTGGAAGGGACCACATTACAATCAATTTTGAAGCTGTTGGGGATTTGCCATCCAAATGATACAGAAATCTTGGCATCATAGCAAACAACAGCTAAGCTCTTTGATGAAGACATCATTCCTTTCCAGAACCTGAACCTGAACCTGAACCTGATATTGATATAATCAAAAGATTAAGCACATTTCGATTACGTTGATTAGCATCCAAAAGCAATCAAACCAAATAATTATTGAAAAGAAGCTTTATTATGTTTTAAAAGATAAAGACAAATCCATAATGACGACTTCGTATAAGAGGACAAATCGTAATTAATGAGAAAGCAGAGTTTTCAGTCGCAAGTGAAATAATTGTTCAAAGTGGAACACTGATGATATTCATATTCCCTATCTAATAATGTCAAAACAACACTGTTCCTGATTTGACAGGCGTAATCCTATTCTGAATTCTTTGTACAAGTTTTTCTTTTCTCTCTCTTTTACCTACGGAGTCATGATGCTTTGATCGTGCAAAAGAATAATGGCATCAGCATTTCAAACATGATATAACACTGCACAAAATATGAACGCCAGCAGTGTCTTGCCATGGCATGGCAAACACATTCTCAAAGCACTAGATGGCATCCTTTCGATGCCTAGCATCAAATCGTATTCACCATAGATGTTATCTATGAAATTACAATCAGTTTTTATGTAAAATTCAATCCTGAAATGATTAACCCGAGATTCCATGATGAGATGGAAGTGCCCTAACCACCAGGCTGAAGTTTGATGGTTTCTTCCAACCTTTTGTCGATGATAAATGATCATAATCCCTTAACACGCAAGCAGACAGGAAATATGGGTATCAATGTTAATGAAAAACCAGATGGCTTGCAAGAATCTTCCTGTTGGTGACATCTTGGCCCATGAAATGACTCTGGACTGCATCCAATACCTGCTCCAATATCTATAAAGATAGATTTGTTTCAAGGTCTAAAACTGCACCAGAGAAGCTACAGAGCATCCTCAGATGATACTTGTACATGATCTTATCCAATCTTATCCAAAATGTGCTACAGCCAGCAACAATCTCATCTTATAAGCATCTGAAAAAGCTACCCAAACGCATATTTAAAGCCCCATAGTTAGATGGTATTGGAACTGTGCTCTTTGCTTTTAGAATACCAAGGAATCATACGACTAGTTTCTTTTGAAAAAGGTAGCAATTATGAATGACGAAAAGAATTATATACTACGTATCTACGTATATGAAAGCACCCATTTACTTGTACGATAAGTATCAATTATATACCGAAACGAAATTCAAAATACTCCAACATAAGAGAAATCATTAGATTCACATGCCAACTTTTCTTCAAGAATTTCAATTCAAATTTGCTTTCTTTAATCATAGTTTTGTAAAAGCTAAACTCTCAAAGTTAGATTAGTTTTTCATGGAACATTGATTAAAAGCTATATTACTCCAAAGATTGTTGCTGAAGAGGGTCTAAGTCTCTATCCCAAGTTACTCGGGCCAGCTATATAAAGATGCACATCTATAGATCCATGCAATCACAAGGCTTTCACCTCAGTAGCATCTATTCTACAACAAGAGCAGAGATAAAAGGATATAGCAACGAACATGATGATTATATAACCAAGAGATTCTTACATCATAGACCAAAAAAGCAGTTAAGACATTCATCTCATTTGACGGGTTTCCTTTTTTTATTATCTTAAGCCGATGCTAAACCATCACCAAAATGACAAGTTAACATGCCAGAAACAAGAGTCAGCAAATGAACCAGGGCAGTCAACGAGTGCTGGCAACATAGGCAACAGAGGCTGCTGCTAAAAACGTAGTTGCTGAAGACACTATAGCCCAAATCCCATTCTTCTTCTTCGCCTCTGCCATAGAATTCTGTAGCAACTTCACGTGCTTCTTCATCTCCTCCACTACTGTCTCCTTGCTTCTGAATGCAACTTTTATCATTTCCAGCTCTGCCTCATATGGCCCAGTTTCACCACCAAGTTTCTTGTCGGTAATGGCAGCTGCTTCTTTCCCATCAATAGAATGACATACCAATGCTGCAGTTTCCTTCAACATGGCCAGTGCTCTGTCTGAGCTAATGCCAGCTGATTCTATCTTGGTTCTCAAATCGGTGATTTCCTGTTGTGCAACCGCAAAATTCCTATCCATCAAGCCCTTTTCATTCATCAGCAATCCAATTTTGCCCTCCATTTCTTTATTTAGCTTGAGCAGATTCTCGCGCTCACTTTTAATCTTTGTCAGTTGTGCTTCAGTTTCTTCGATCTTCTTCTCCATTTGCTGAACTATAGACCTCAATTTGATGCAGTTTTTCTCCTCCGCTTCCAACTGCCTTTGAGCATTGTCCCTCTCAAGCTTGGTTTGCTCGAATTTCTCTCTATAATGGTTAACTTCAGTTGCTAACTGCCTGTTACTGTCTTCTTGATTTTTAATGTACTCTTGCATTGCAAACACAGCAACCCTTAATCCACCCAACTCCTTATGCAACTCTACGATTTCTCTTTCTTTGCTAATTTTCACATCCTCAATCTCTTCCTTTTCTCTCAACAATTTCTCAATCACTCCATCCTTTCCCTTCATTTCAACATTTAAATTCTTTATACATTTCTCACTTGAGTCCTTTTCCTCCATCAGCGTCCCAATAGTTCTTTCCTTTCCTTTCTTCTCTTCCACTAAAGCATCAATCTCCATTGTCATCAAGTTCACTTTCTCAACCGCATCTGCATACCTCTTTTCCAACTCAAAAACTTTTCCACGCAAGACACCCTCCTCCCTCTGCAAGCTTGATATAACCTCATTCAGTTCAGAAACATCTTTCTCCAACTCACTAATCCTAATCTTTTGTCCACTTCTCTCCTTTTCAATCTCATTCTTATTTCTTGCAAGCCCCTCCATTTCTACATTCAACTCCTCAATCTCCTTCACTTTCTCTTTCAATTTCTTCTCAGCTAAATCTTTCAACTTCTTAAACTCCTCAAAATGTTTCCCAATTTCCTGATTTTTCTTACTCAACTCACTACGTTGTGCAATCAATTTCTTAATCTCCTCCTCAGTCGTTATCTCCTTATTCTCCATTTCAATCACTTTCTTCTTCAAGCCATTAGCTTCTTCCACCCAATTATCAAGGTCCAACCTCGACGCATCCCTTTCTCTGCAAGCCAAACTCAATTTGTCTCTCGTGCTTTCAACATTGAAAATCAACTTATTAACCTCATTTCTCAACAACCCAATTTCATTCTCCTTCTCACCCTTCTCTTTCACCAATTTCTCAACAACAACACGGAAACCATCCATTTGGGTCTCGATGAACACACCAAACAACCCTTTCTCTATCTCCAAACTCACCTTCTCTTCACTCACTACACTCAACTCATTCTCCAAATCCATCTTCTCCGTACGAATCAAACCAAACTGATTCTCTAACCCTTTTTGCGCATGCGTGAGAGACTCAACTTGCTGTCTACGTTCAATAGTCTCTTTAAGAAGCATAGCATTGAGGGATTTCAAATTTTGAAGCTTTTCTTCGGGGTCTTCCATGGGGGAATTGTGGTGGTGGGACAAGTTCGGATCTTGGTCATGTGGGTGTTGTTGATTAGGGGGTTGAGAGTGATGGGTAAGCTTCTTTTTGGCCATATTCGAGGCGGCAGTGGGAAAGTAGTAAGGGTTTTTGGTAGGGTTTCAGTGGTGGAGAAATGAGGAATAAATATGAGGCAAAGCAACAGTCAGAAAATATCAAAAAAACAGGGAGAGGGAGACGAAGAGCCTTCTCGAAAATTTAAATTTTGGATATCCACGTCACAGATAAGCCTCATTCGTTTCATATTCAAATTAATAATAAAAAAAATGCTATTTTAAAACTTCGGTAAATTTAAAATTTTAATAATTAAGTTTTTAAAAAATTTCATGATACTTTATTAATATATCTTATTTTCTAAAATCCATACTTTAGGAATAGTTATATTTTTAAAAAATAAATTCCAGAAACAGCTTAGTAATTATTAATTTTTATTTATTTTTTTCCTTCTCGTTACCATGTTTCCATTTTTCATCTCTCTTGAAAAATTTATAGCTATACTAAACAAATTCTTTTAATAAAATACTAATTTTTAAGTAATAAAAAATTTATATTCCAATCTCAACATTAATTTTTATTTAAACAAATACTTCATCCATCCTTCCTATAAAAATGGATTCATTTTCTTTTTTTTTTTTTAATTATTTCAAGTAATAATTTACTTTCTTTTTTAGTAAAATAATATATTAAATCTCTATTATATCATTTTTAAAATTATCTTAAAAATTAAAAATATAATTAATAATGAAATAATTTTATTTCATTTTATAATTAAAATAAAATAAGAGTATCTTTTCAAAAAAATAGTAATTAATATTCTTTTGATTTTGATAAAATTAGAAGTGAGCCTAATAATTTTGCTTCAAATCTTTTGATATATTATAATATATTTATCGATTAACAATATATATATATATAATTATATTTAAGATAATAAGTTCATCCGTTTGATTTTAATTTATCATTAAAAAATAAGATTTTCATCGATGAATTAATTCATATATAACTCTTTTTTAGTTTATAAAATTTACTTGAACTTTTCGATATGATTTCATTTCAATCATCAATTTTACCTTTGATATCATTTTCATGGTTCATTATATTTTAATTGATTAAATATTTAATCAATAGATATAATATATTATTCACTCTTAAATTTTAATACTAATGAAGAATATTGAACTATTATGTTGATAATATGTCAAATGTGAGAAACTCTTAATACAAAATATAATATTAAATTGATTAATTTGTGATTGATTCTTATTGATGAGAAAGTAAAATGTAAAGAAAATTTCATATATGTTATTCCATTTTCATTGCAATTTTTTATATATGAATAATATTTTATTTATATGATATAGGAAAATACTTATTGATCAGTAAATATTTAGATTTCTTTAATTTTTTATTTATAAATTTTAATAATATTTTCATTAGTATTGATTTTTTATCATTTACTTTCATGATTAATTGTTTCTTCTCAATATATTTGTGTAGTTTGTTACACAAATAAAAAATAAAGAATTTGAATTAGAAAGAACTAATATATTTTTGACAGTTTAAATGTTTGTTATAGGTCATTATTTAACTATAATTTTTTTTATTTCTTAGTTCTTTAAATTGCAGGCAATCAAATTTGGGAAAGTGTATGAAGTATAATTATAAATAATCATGAAGGTTATTAAATGAGAATTTGAAAATGAATAATCATACAAAATACATAAGAAAGTTAAGAAGATTCTTAAAAAAAAAATGAATTAACTCATTTAAAATTTAATCAAGAATTAATACTAATTAAAAGCAAAATCATTTATTTTCCTAAATAAATCTATGGCTATTTATATTAAAAATAAAGTTTTTTAATTTCTTAATAATCATTATAAAATAAAATATATTAACATGAAATTATGATTAATTATAATTAATTGATATTTTTAGATTCTTTTTATGATCATATAATGACTATATACATATATAACATGAAATTTGATATCTTACATTTTACTTTATTCTATAATGTTATATTTTATTGTATGTATATTATGTATTCTTTGCATTTCAACCTTAAAGAATATTAGAATTATAATTTTTGTTGTATGTTAAAATTTCAAAAGCAAAAAAATAATTTTAAATTAATTAGCTTAGATATGATTATAAGAAGATGAAATCTAAAAAAAATTTCTTCAAAACTCTAATAATATATTTCATTAAAGTTTGGATGTAATGTGTTACACAAGTTTTATACTATAGTTTTTTTATGTTTTGAATAACATTTTATATTCTTATTGCCTAACTTATTATATATTTTGCATATAGTTTCTTGCATTTTCATATCATCCACCTATTACATTTTATCTTTAAGTTGTTTTGCATTTTGACTTTAATTTTACATCATTTTACTTCCTTAATCTTCATTTTCATTATTTAAGTTTTATATTGTTAAATAAGACTTTGTTTCAAATGAATTTTCAATCTTTTATGTCATTTTAGATGCAACTTGAGTAGAGTTGATATTCACTTCATTCAAGTTGTTTATTAATCTTTTATTATATTGGTAATTCAACTCAACTAAGTCGAGTTGCCCTTAACTCAAGTCAAGTTAACCTTTGGAACCCCCATTTCCACCAACCAGAAACTCATTTGACTTGAGTGCTTACCAAATCAAGTTAAGTTGACCTCCCTTATGCATTTTTTTATGATTTTTAGGATAAAATTTATATCATTGGATTCCTATTTTTAATGATAATGTGGCATTGAATGCAAGGCAAAGACTAGGTGAACTTTGTCATGTTGCATCTATTCGAGAGTATGTTCAAGATTTTTTTGCATTGATCCTGGATACTCCTGATATGGTTGAAGTAGATAAAGTGTACCGATTTTTAGAAGGGTTGAAGCCATGGGCTAAAATCGAATTATAGAGGCAGAGGCTATGGCATAAAGCTTAGATGATTATGCAGATAATTCTAGAAAGCAAAAGGCTTCATCTGCAATGGGTCCATAGAAACAAGGGGATCGATGGAATCAATTGTGGGTTTGGACTAAGGGGCAAAGCACTAGGTTGAATAGGTATGCTTGGAGTATCAAAGGTGTTATTGGATTTGGGAAGAAGTCTGTTGCTTAGAGTGGAATCTGGGAATGTTAAGGGACAAGACACTAGAAGTCAAGCAGTGGGTGGTATTAGGTTTGGGAGAATTCAAATTAAGTATTTCTTTTGTAGCAGACTATTATGAATAATATTCTAGAAATTGTAAGTGCATATTGTATTCATCAGGCAACTCTATTTATATACATGTAGAAGAGGAGAGTCAAGAAACTAATCCTATCACATATAATCTAAGAGATCATATCCTATTTAAGAATCAAAATTCAAATATAGTGTCTAACCTACAACACTCCTCCTCAAGTTGGTGCATAAATATCAATTATGCTCAACTTGTCATAAATATGTTTAATTTGAACCTTATTAAGCGCTTTAGTGAAAATATTTCCCAATTGATCCCCAGTCTTCACGAATCCAGTAGAAATAAAGTTCTATTGAAGTTTTTCCTGAATAAAATGACAATCCACTTTGATATGCTTAGTATGTTCATGAAAAACTGGGTTTAAAGTAATATGAAGAGCTGCTTGATTGTCATACAACAATTTTTCTGGAGACACAACTTTGAATCCTAACTTATCCATAACTTGTTGCACCTATATTGCCTCACATACCGTTTGATCCATAGCTCTATACTCTAATTCTGCACTAGACCTGGATACAACATTTTATTTTTTGCTTTTCCATGAGATCAGGTTACCTCATAAGAATAGACAATAACCAATAATTGATTGTCCATCAGTTTTGGATCTAGCCCAATCAATATTTGAAAAACACTCAATATCAATGTGTCCATGATTCTTATAGACCATACCTCATCCCGATGCACTTTTCAAATAACACAAAATCTGCTCCACAGCTGCCTAGTGATTAACAGTTGGAGAAGAGAAAAACTAACTGATAACACTTATTGAATAGGCAATATCTGGAAGAGTAACTGTGAGATAATTCAATTTCCCCATATATCGTCTAAATCTTTCAAGATCAAAAAACAACTTACTATCATCCTTTGCAAGGTGCACACTAGATGTCATTGACGTACTAGATGGCTTAGCGCCAAGTTTGCCAATCTCTATCAATAAGTCAAGAACATATTTCCTATATGATAAAAAGATACCTTGCTTGCCTCTAGTAACCTCAATCTTTAAAAAATATTTCAACTTTCCTAAGTCCTTTGTCTAAAATTGAGTATGAAAAAAAAAAGGATTTAAGAGAGAGAATCCCTGTAGTATCACTGCCAGTAATGACAATGTCATCAATATATATCACTAACAAGATGATCCCAGATTCAATACATTTATAAAAAATAGAGTGATCATATATACTTTTTTGCATTCCAAACTATTGAATAGCATCACTAAATCTACCAAACTATGCACGTGGACTCTGTCAGAGACCATACAATGACTTTCAAAGTTTATAGACCTTTCCCGTCTCCCCCTGAGCAACAAACCTAGGTGGTTGCTCCATGTAAACTTCTTCTTGAAGATCGCCATGCAAGAAAACATTCTTGATGTCTAACTGGTATAAAACCAGTTGTGAATAGCTACTAAAGACATAAAGAGGCAAACAAAAGTGAGTTTAGAAACAGGAGAGAAAGTTTCAAAATAATTAACCCCATAAGTCTGTGTATAGCCTTTTGCAACAAGGCGAGCTTTCAAACAAGAGACAGAACCATAAGGATTAACTTTTACTATAAATATCCACTTGTAACCAATGACATTTTTACTAGATGATAAATCAACTAATGTCCATATGTCATTGGTATCCGAAGCAGTCATTTCTTCTACCATAGCCATCTTCCAACTAGGATAGGATAATACTACATGAATTATCTTAGTAATAGAGATAGAATCTAAAGAAGCAATAAATGAACAAGTAAGAAGAGACAAACGAGTATAGGCTAGATAAGAGGAAAGAGGATAAGCATACCTATGTGTACCTTTTCGAAGAGCAATAGGAAGATCAAGACTAGTAGGAACATGATCTAGAGATGGAGAGATTATGGTAGGACCTAGACCACTAGGTTTAGGATAACGCGCATAAACCTATACAAATCAAGACTTTAAAGGAAGAGAAGGTGGATGTGGAGGTGTAGACGTAGTTGGACCAATAATAGTATAAATGAGAAAAGTGTTTATCTCCTTTTATTGATCATGAGGAGAAGATAATGAAAAGAACAAAACATTTTCCTAAAACATAACATTAATAGAAACTAAATACTGCTGTAACTCAAGAGAATAACAATGATATCCTTTATGTAGTCTAGAGTACCCTAAAAATATACACTTAAGAGATTTGGGTTCTAATTTGGTAAGTTATGGACAAACATCTTGAACAAAACACATACAACCAAAAATATGAGGAGGAATAGAAAATAAAGACATAGTATGAAACAAAACTTGAAAAGGAATAGTACCTGATAAGATAAAAGATGATATAGGATTTATAGGAAAGCAAGCAATAGAGACAGCATCAGCCCTAAATTGTGATGGAACTTGGTGCTGAAAAAGAAAGGTACAAGCAGTTTCAAGGAGATAATTATTTTTTCGTTCAGCGATACTATTTTGAGAAGGTGTGTCAACACAAGATGTCTGATGAAGAACATCATTCTGTAGCATAAATGACTGGGAATATTGGGATAAGTATTCTTTAACATTGTCACTACGTAAACATTGTATGAATATATTGAATTGCATACGAATTTCAACATAAAAGATAAAAAAATGAGAAAAAAATTCAAAATAATTTTTTATTACATGGAGCCACGTTACACTAGAATAATCATCCATAAATGTAACAAAGTACTTAAAACCACTCGTAGAAGAAATAGAACAAGGAGCCCAAACATCTATATGTATGTACTAAAGCGAATAGAGAACTAACATGTTTGTTGACTCCTGGACCAAGCGAACTATGATGATGCTTGGCATACTGATAAGACTCATAATTAAATGAAGACATGGAATTAAATTATGAATATAATAACTTTAACAAAGACAAAGAAGGATGACCTAATCGATAATGTGTCATAAATAACTCAGAAGTAGCAGAACATGCGAGTGAACGATGAAAAGGCATATCAAGAACATATAAACCAATTGAAACATGACCTCTACCAATAATCCCCCTCATTGTAAGATCCTAAAAAATGCAATGGTTAGGATAGAAAGAAACACAACAATTTAAGGAACGTGTGAGTTTACTAATAAAAATTAGATTGAAAGAAAAGTTTGGTAAATGAAGGACAAATGATAATGAAATGGAAGACGTTGGATTAACACAATCGAAACCTAAAACAGCAGATGTTGTGCCATCGACCAATGTAACAGAGGAAGAAGGAGTTGAAGTTTGGAAAGATGATAACAGAGTAGAATTACTTGTCATATGATTTATGATACCAAAATCAATAACCCATTTAGATGAGGTTGACAATAGGCAGGAGTTGGAATTACTTAACTCGACTTCACTAGTGAAGGGTTGTTTTAAGGCTTCTTGATATTGTGAAAATTGAGTAAATACCTCAGCAGACACTAACATAGATTTTATGGAAACTGGAGCTATGACAACATTTGCTTATGGGGATTAGGGGTTTGAGAAAAATGGTTCAACAGCTTTTGATAATTACGTCGAATATGACCTGGTTCACGATAAAAATGACAGATGATGTTACCTGATCTCTAACAATAGTCCACCTGGTTGAAATGGTCGACGAGCCTGATTTTGTTGAGAAAGTAAACTTATGTTAAAGGTTGATAAATTTATTTGGGGTGATACTACTCTCAATGCGAAGAACCCGAGTAAAGGTCTCATGTAAAGAAGGAAGTTTTGATCCTGAAAGAATTTAAGCCTGAGTTGTATCAAATTTTGGAGGAAGACCGGCAAGAAAACTCATAATTACCATTTTATCAAGATTAGCATGCTCAATTTTAACATCAAGATTGAATGACATTAGAGTTTTAAGCTCCTCATAGACCTTCTTGAAATCCATGAAGTGTGTAGTGAGTGTCCTATCTTGCTTTTCCACATGGTAGAATGCCTTACAGACATCATACTCAAGTAACTCCTTTACCGTTGTACAGTGATTGGTAAGGCTAATAACTTCAGTTGAGATGCAGTGAGATGCAGTTATAAATCTGTAAGAATAACTTAGCATTTTCTCGTTTTCACTTCAGGTATTCTTGATTTAAAATAACCTCATCAGATAGAGGATCATCAATCATATGGGTATCTTTTTCAATGCTTAAAAGATACATATCGATTACTTTTTACTAATCATAATAATTATTGCTAATAAGTTTATCGTCACTAATTTTAACAGTCATAGAAATAAGATCTATAACAGTAACCTTGTTTGCTACCATTTAGGATAAAAGAAAGGATAAGAAGACTCTCAGTGATAACAAGGAAGCAATGGCAGTAACTTTTGATGAACCACAAAATGCCAGTTAATATAAATGCTTCCAAAACAGTTTGGAAAATCGAGAAAACAACACTTCCTCTCTATTAAAAGGTAAAAATATGTAGAAGAGTTCGACAAACAGCACATCAACCAAAACTTATAGTTTTTGTAAAGAAGATAAGGAAGAAACGACGCAGGAGTTGTGACCCTCTCAATAAAATGGAAAGTAAAACCACTGGATAAGAGAGAAAAAATACTGGAAATAAAGTCGAAAGGAAGAAACAATGTCGAAGATCGAATCGAAGCTTCACCGGACTCCCCACGTGCCTCCACGCACCGACGCGTGAAAATGGAGCAACAAGAAGTTTTTGACAACATTGACAACTCTCAAAGAGATGGACATGAAGACAACAAATGATAATAAGGATGATGGGGAAGAAACGACCATAGTTGGAGCTTTGTAGTTTCTAAGGGCTTCAGGGAAATAACTTTAAAAGACTTTAACGGGTTTAGTTAACGAGGTCGTCAACCATTTCATATTTATTATTATATATGTAATTTTGGGATATGATGAAAGAAATACTTTGATGTCTCATCCTGTCAGGTTCAACTATACTTCAAATGCTTTTTAAGAGGGATGAATAGTCACTCTCGGATATCATCTCGAAAACTAGTCACAAGATAGGCCTCGATCGAACCTATCTTCTATGTGGGTTTGTGTATGATTATCCTCTCTATCTACACACGGAGCATAAGGATCATATTCATATATTGATTCTTCTCATTGAATAAAAGTAAGTATGTTTAGGTTGAACCCTCATATGTAATACTTATGATTATGACTGTGGTAATATATGTGTTGGTTGTGGTTGCTAACCCTTTTTCCTTGTGTGACAGGTTAACAAATAAGATGATTTATTTACACTAGCCTTAGAAATGACCTTACTCGTGCTAACTACTACAACAACATGTCAAACCGAAGATTAATGATTTACGTTTATTTTTATTTTATGCCAGTAATCACCAACAATAATTTTAACAAAAACAATTAAAAATACTTTCATAACCTTCACGTGAGTATGTACCTTACTGCTGTTTCCTGTTGACTTGCAATTTGAATTTTTTTAAATATCATGTCTCACTCTCTCATGAATTTAATGATTGAATTAAATTTAAATTAAATAATATTTAATTTATGTAATTTTATAAGTCAATTCATGTAATGAATCAATTTATAATTTAAATAATAAAATTTAATTTTAACTGTATAATTTATGCATCCAATAATACATTTTTATGGATATTATAATTTATTTAGAAATCTTCTAATTTAAGCTTATAACACAAAAAAAAAAACAAATTAAAAGATTAGAGTTCAACTTGATTCAATAATAAATTACCCAAATTCAAGATGGTTTACACCACAGCTCGGAAAAAGGGATAAGAACAGTAAAATCTTTATTATTTATTTATTTATTACTTTTTAAGAATGAATACACAGCACAGATCATTTATATATCAATTACATTTTTACAATATGTACATGAGAATTAAATAGGAAAAGCCAGATATCTTACACGCAATTTATCTTCTGTCGATTAGTCTCTTAACCCTCCACCGGGCTGGAAGGAAGGTGGCAACAATTCAGCAGAACTTGAAAACAGGAACACCCAATTCAACCTGTAAAATGGTTCGATGGATCAGGACTTGGTGTTAGTTCATAGAGACTGCAAAAAGATTTCATATCATTCTTCTAGTGTCCTACCGTCTTCGGAAAAAGCAAAAACGCCTCCAAGCATGTCGTCTTCTTCGTTATCTCCCTCAGATTTTTCTAAATCACACGGACTGCTGCTACCTTTGCTGTCCATTTTTGTCGATTCGTGATGTTCATTTAATGGCGATATGTTACAGTAACCCTCTTGAAATAATTGCTCGAAGTCACCCTCGTCTATAATGTTCATGCTCATGTCAGATCGACCAGAACTTGCGTTTGAAGCTTCACTAGTCACGCCACTTCTGGACAACTGCACCTCTTCAGAAATTGCTCTCCCAGTACAAAGCGAGTTATTTGTTACAGCTGTCACACTATTATTCATAGGACTGCTATCCTCAGGGGAAACGGCCATTTGAGATTGCTTGAAAGTAACCAGGTCAGTATCTTTGTTAGTAGAATAGTCGTGCAGGAAGGGTGACGCCATTACAGAAATACCTCCTTGACCAACAGTAATGTTACCAGACTGGAGCGAGTAATATTTTGCTGACAATCCTAATAAAAATACCCCAAAATAAAAGAGCCAGCAAATTAATCATCATCAAGCAAGATCAAACAATTTATACACAAAAGATTGCCATACCACTGTTAGATTTAGCGACTAAGCCGTCTGAGACTGATTTAGAGTGAGAAAGAACAGCATCTTCCAACTCTTTAACATCATTATAACCCTTCAATGAACTGTTGCATTTTTCACCATTGAGATACATGAAACCACAAACTGATATCATTTCTCAGGAACATTTATGGCGATATGATGGGCATGGATACTGCATGCTATCTATTAATAGCTCAATTTCCCACCAAGACAACCACCGCACAACTTGCGTTTAAAATGTCATTACCATGTATACAATATCCTCAAAGGTCGCAGAAATGTTTCAAGAAACAAAGATAGTTTCTAGAAGATAAGAAAGAAGATCAAAGGATCGGGTTCTCAAAAAGAAAAGATGAACAGAATAGACATTGTTAAAGACATGTTATTTTGTTAAATTGTGGACAAAGTGAAAGCAGATGTACCAGCCCTAAAAGAATAAATTAATAACGATTTTGAAGCTGTGAAGTGCTAAATTTCCAAGCCCCAAAATATTCCTTTAAAATAAACAACATACCTCTCATTAGATAGAATTCTGTGAAAATGTTCAAAAACGGGTAGTAAATCCTTCTGCCTGATTTCAACCTCTTGAACCGGAGCATTCTCTACTTCAACCTCCCCACCAGTATGATCTCCAATTATGTTCTCTCTCATGGTCTCAAGATGATTAATTATCAAGAATGACATCTAACAATAGATGAATCAACATAAGCAAAGATGAAGCTTACAAAGCAGAAGCACCTCAAAATTACACACCTTAGGTTTCTGCCAAAGTGGTATCCTCCATGAGCACATTTGAACCTCTGCATTGGAAAGATACAAGTGAGATTGTTCATGGGACTTCAATGACTCCTGGTGGGAAGGATCATTATCTTCACTATCAGATGATCCCATGGACATACCAATAAAATCTCGTTTGCCTAGAGTAATCCCAGAAATACATTCCTCTCTTTCTAGCCAATCAGCCCCACGGCAGACATCCCATGACTGAACAGCTTCAACATTAACCCGTAACTCATCCTCTTGTATCTGCACCAAAGAACCTTGTCCAATTCTTGAAGCGAATTCAGTGGACTCTCCCTGAACTGATGACAATAGTTTGTGTTGAACTAGATGACCACAAGGAGTGTAAACTAATAGGTGTTCCAAAGCATTTACATTTTTCACGTGAGCAGGTTGCAAATGTTGAGGTACACACTTATGGAAAACAGCAGCAATAGCACCAGACTGGACTGTTTTGCCTGCTGCACAGGATGCAGCATTACTAACCGTGTTGAACCAGCCACTGTTGTTATTCTTAATTCTTGTTATTACAGATAATGTAACAGGTGATGGTGGCAGTGCAGAAAAAGATTGTTGATTCACTGTTAACGTTTGAGTGAACCACCACGGTAGGGATAGAACTGGTAAAAGGCTAGGCCCATCTACATGCGACTTCTGAATTTGAAGAACATTCTCACCACCAAAAGGGGAAAGCACAAAAATATGGGAAGTGCCCCTGGATGAAACAATGGCAATCCACTCACTATAATCACTAAAGCAAATGTCTTGAATCACCTGTATAATATAAGAAAAAAAATACATGATTGTACAAAAAGATTGACAATGCTTGAGACAGAGGAAACAAGAACATACAGCTGATGTAAAGCCACGATGGAGCTTATAAAGGTGCACATGAGAAGAACTCCATTCAAAATTCTTCCTGCCTGACCCACTTTGCAAAGAGGATGGCATAATCCGAAAAATATTTATATTGTTCCCATGAATTGAAGCAGTAACGAGAAGTGTACCACTTGGATCAAAACAAAGAGCAGAAATTGGACTTGTATGAGCTTTAAATTGTGACACCACGGCTCTGGAAACAAAATCTCTAATGACCACCTGCAGCACACGACTTGAATAAGAGAAAAATATTGAATATTGATCAATAGACATGAAAAGAACATGCATAACATAGTATCACTGGAACTCTGCAATATATTGCAAGAAATCTGCTGCATGCCTATAATACTTTAGATCCATATTATCTATAAGAACCTTGTCTAGGAGCTTGAACTTAAACCAATGGTAGCTTGTGCAGAATGAAGCATATAAACCAAGATAAACACAACATGAAATGTCACTTTATAACCACATCATCTTTGTAGTCCATTTAAAACTCTATACTTCTCCAATAACTGAAAACTAACCATTCCGGCATTTTCTGTTTCCGCAGAATGTGTTGCACCCCTACCATTTGAACTCAAATTTGAATAGACAGGAGGGTTAGAACCATCAGGGATAAGATCTTGATAATATCTAGACAGAGTCTTGTAGCCTTTGTCTCCCAAATTCATTAAGCCATTGGCTAACTGTTTCCCAGATTCCATGGCATATAGAGCCATTAAACTCCCACTGCATGGTGAGGTTGATGGACTAACACCCATAGGTGGAGTAAGAGTTTGAGGACTTAATCGGCCTGTGTTTGATACCAACGGATTGTCAGAAGCATAAGCTAACCACCTGGGACCCACAGCCATTGGACCGTATCCAACATTAACCCCATCCATTCCTTGGCCTCCAAGCTGAGCGACGGGATAGGTGAGGACACTGAATTTGTTCTCTAGAGTGACAGCATCAAAGCAGTATATCTACCAGCATAATGTAGAGAAAAAACATTAGCTAAGTTTGAATGTTTATTTTAGCCAAATAAAATTCACAAAGTCATAATTAGACAGCAAAACTTCAAGAAACCAATGACCTGATTAATTGGGAGCACTCCTGCAATCATTCTTACAATTGACAGATTAATTTTTTAACAGTAGCTGGTCAACATCACATATATACAGGTCACATCCACAGCTCTATTTTTTACTTTGAGAAACATCTAAAATAATCTTATCCTTACTTGTGATGCGAGGCCAATGGCCAATATATGTGGATTGCATCTAACCATATACACTGTTGAACGAAATCTCAAAACATGAACATAATTTTGAGATCTCAGGGAGTAAAACCGAACAGTAGTAGGAGAGATGGAAAGTTTCCCTCTTTGAAGGTCATTATAGCAATCTCTGACCGATCCATCTCTCCCACTAGATGTCAGAACTGAGCTCTTTGCTTCATCACATGCAACAACCAAGAGTAAAGGATGTGCTGCTCTGAATCCTTCATGTCCCACATATTTTGGAGGGTAGGGTTGCATCTGTAGAAATGTAACTGGATCATCTCGCTTTGAAACAAGTTCATGTACATTGGAGGCATCTTCAACATCAATGACTTGAAAGCCATTGGTGTAGCCAAGTAAGAGTACTTGTTTGAAGCAAGATGGACAAAGCTCTAGCCTGTCAAAGGAAGCCCAAAGTACCTGTTTGGAGAAAAACAATTACACGTATCAAACTCCAAGGCACAGGATAATCGATGCGCATCACAAGCTGATATGAATAGGCAATGAAATAAATCCCGAGTGCTTCTATTAGAAAAACATCAGTGTCAAATACCAGAAGCAGTGAAGATGCTCAAGCCCACACCAAAATGGAAAAACATAGGTCCTTCAATCCCTAACACCCGTTACTGTTATGCTTCCTCTACAAATAACTCTTAATTCAACAAAATATTTTCAAGAACACCTAACTCAAAATTCTGCAATATATATTTGAAAGGACAACTGAAAATGGAATGCTAAACATCAACTACATCGTGGGCGATTCTTAATAGCTAATTTCAGTAGAACATATAATCACGGATTTTAATACCTAAAATCTCCAACGTAAACTGAATTGATACCGAGTTCAGAAGGTATTAATTTTCCGTTTATGCTTAGAAATGAAATCCGTCTGTGCTCAACTAAAACTATAATTACCAACTATTTCAATCAAGTCAAACTACATTATCCTTTCATTGTCAAACTTTGAAACTACTTAAAAAACATAGCTTAAAGAAGTCTATCCTTATTACTAACATAAAGGAAAATAGAAAGTAAACCTGGTCTTTACGGTCTTGATTATCACCAGTAATGGAAGCGGCGACAGAGGCGCTTGCTGACCGGACACCAGAAGAAGCGGTTTTAATACAAGATGATATGAATTTCAATGAATTAGGTATAAAGCGATTGTTATTGTTCTTATTGTTGTTATTCCCTTTGCCGTTATTCTTCATAATAAATCCAAAACTATCAAAAAAATCAACCGGCCACCGGTAAGTTACCGGAAAACGAGAAGTTGTTCTGCCGCTGTGATCAGCGAAAACATGGACAGTAAAGTCGAGATTAACGGAAAACTTTCCGGTGATCGTCTCTTTTCTTCCCCGGAGTATAGACCTTTAAAGAGAGGGGGTTGTTTGCTTTGGTTTTGTGTTATCTTGTTGATGCTGTTTCCAAGTAACAATAATCATAATTAACGAGTTTTTAATTAAGGAATTATTAGGTTGAGGATAGCTTTGTAAATTCTAGAACTATTTGAAGCATTCTACCAGCATGCCTCTTTATCACATAATCTACCATATCCGAGATCCATATAATACGTGGATTATTTTTTAAAATTACTATAATAATCGAATTATTATTTTATTTTTTAAAAATTTAAAAATACTAATAATATTTATAATTTTACTTTAACAATTAAATTTTAAAATATTTTTTATATTTATAAATTTATAAATTATATATCTAAAATTAAATTATTTTTATATAAATTAAGTGCGGAATCAAATAATGAACTTATGAATAATTCAGTTTATTTACATCTTAATCAAGCATATCGAATTAATTTATATGATAAATTAATCATATGAAGTACATCATATTATTTTATTCATATTAAATTTAAATTATATTTATATTTAAAATTTAATCATCTTTAAAATTTTGAATTATATTTGAGTCGATACTAAATTTATTATATTCATAATTTAGAAAATGAAATGCAATCCATGGACTCAAATTCACTGTTTGCATTCTACCAAGTTGGTGAAAATTTCGATGAAGTACCGAAAGTATTTTATTATTTTCCAGAAAACATTATGTTTATTATTTATTATTCTTGAAGTCAACGGAAAATTACAGTTTCAGTCAAAGTAAAAATAAGCCAACACATGTATCCAATCCTTCATCCAGTCTAGTTTTGGTACCAACGTCACACCCCAGTACCAACTGGGCTACACCCGTACGGGTTCATCCAGTCTAGTTTATGTCTATGAAAAAAATGATAAGCAATAATTCTGGATTGAATATATTTAAATTAATTATATTAAATTTAAACTTATAATTTTTTAAAATTAATAAAATTTCAAAATTTCTCAATCTAGTTAAAATATGAAATTCATAAATTTTAAATAATAATATTGCAAAAATTACATTCTTTCATAAATAAAAATGAAGAAATTTAGAAAATTCATTTCGTAGTTAGAAATTCAAATTTCATCAAAACAAATATATATGTACGAGAGAATTCAACATTTCATAAATTATTTTTATTTTTTAATAATCAAATGATTATAAATCCATGAAATATTTAAATTCTTTCATTTGAATTCTATTAAACTAACTAACCACACAAATATTTATCTCTATTCTATACTTTTAAAAATATTTTTTTTATTTTTAATCTATCGAGGTAAATCTTTTCATAATTTATTATCAAAAAATTGAAAAATGTTATCGTAACATCTAAAATAAATATAATTAAGGATTTGTTTTTTTGAAGAATTAAACATTATTTGATATTCAATTCTAGTCATTGAATTATTACGGAAAGAAACTTCCTAAAGATAATCAAACTATTAAAATTGATTGATTAAGATTTGACTTAAAATAGGATCTACAAGAGATGATAGAATATAACTCTTTTAATATTAATAACTTCATGCATAGATAATGTATACATTAAATCTAAAAAATATTTAAGGAAATACATTATAGTCCAATGGTCAAATCCATTAAGTCGGTTATAGAACACTGAGGAACAACCTCGAGTGAACCAATTCTTCCTTATTATTAAAACGATCAGAAAGCAGCTCTACAATCACCTCTAATCCCTGAATAAACACGATGAAATAAGATTCATACACAATCTTCCAGAAAAATCGCATAAAGGGTTAGAAAAACCCTACTTAAATTAATGCTTAAGAACTAACTCTATTATATTCAAACTAGATCGTCTAATTAACAAAGAAATTTAAATACCATTGATCTCAATTAATACTTTGATTACTACTTTAGTAAGTTGAGTGACAATTATGAATTAAACAATTTGTTTAGTATTATGTATAAATTATAACCGTGCAAAGGGCTCTTTTCATACGTCCCTAAGAAATACAATGATTTTTCAATTTACAGAGTTAAAATGAATAGCGATTTACCATTGAAATTAGGAACGTTTTGATCTCACGTAATCTTTATAAGCGGCAACACAAAATTAAAAATAAAGAAACAATCAAAATAAATATTTGAAATTAAATTAAGAATAAAACAAGAATGCTATTATTCAAATAATCCAACAACATCTATAATAGGAACAAGTCTCCTATTTATACGAGTAGAAGGCAAAATAAAATAAATAAGTAAATATCTATCATTATCTTTTGATAAAATCTCCTAAATCTAATTCTTATCTAATTTCGAATTTAAAATAGAAAATTAGGTTCGTCAGGTCCTTAGGCTCCCTCTTATACCTATAAGCCTTGATCATATAATTTATATTTTGCATTTAACTTCAAAACATGATAAAAATGTAATTTAAGCTTTTTTTTATTTTTTCCCCATTTTTACCTATAAAATACAAAAATATAACCAAGTCAACTATTTTAATCAATTTTCTAATAAAAAATACACTGTTTTATATATGAAAAATACGTAATTTAACGTTCGATCATAATTTCTTTCATAAAATGAACTTTTGATGTAAATTATATTTTCATAATTTCAATATAATTATAGCTTAAAATTATTATCCAAGAATTAAAAAATGATTAAATATTCTTTGTTTTAGTAAAAAAAAGTTGAAATTGACCAACTTATTCTTGATTAATGATTAATTATGAAGTATAAAACAATAACAAATAATATAAATCAATAAAAAAAAGACAAAAATAAATATAAAATTAGAATTGAGAAAAATTAATTAATATCTTCTTAAATTTTGTAATATAATAATTAAAATCAAAACAAGAAAAGAGCTGTCTAAATCGATAATCTATTTGAATACGTTAGTATCATTTTTGATGTTGAAATTTTCGTCTAAAAACAAATTATATCATTTTCTATGTTTAATGTTTCAAAAAAATAATTTCATTTTTAAAATAAAAATCGTAATTAAATATCAATAACATCTTTCATTTATTAATAAATTATTTGATAAGATATAATTACAGAAGAATAAATTATGTGGCTGACTGGTAGGTTGCATTACAGGCTTAACACCTTCATTATATTATATACTAATGACATGAAGTTGGGTGTTAACGAAGGTTCATGCTGAAGACTGTTCAGCAGAGGAAGGAAATGGAGGAAGAAGACGCAGCAGTGAGAAGAAGGCTAGTGGCGGATCCAAGATTACCCACTGAAGACTGTAATGGTGAATCTGCAGCAGCTTCATCAGCCATCACTTCTATGATGATTTTCAGTACTTTGGTCTCTGTTTGTGGCTCCTACGTCTTCGGGAATGCTGTAAGTTATCCATCTTTTTTAATATTTCAACATATGATAATTTCATTCTTTAAATGATATTATTTTCAATTTAAAAAAAGCATAAAATAATACATCAAAATTTCAATTTATATTATTTTTTCAGTTTTTTTGATCTATGAAAGAAGAAAAAGAACAAAAAGAAAGAGAAGGGGGATGAGTGGTTGAGAGGAAGAAAAAAAGAATAAGAAAGATAAGAAAAATATATTTGTAAGAGAAAAAATGAAGAAAAAGAAAGAATGGAGAAGAAGGAAAAAGAAAAAAGAAAAATAATAAAAGATAAAAATTAAATTATATAAATTAAATTTGACAAATATTTAAAATAAAAAGTCAAACTGATAAATTCCAAAATATCAAAATTAATTTCCCATATACATTATAATTTTCCTATTTAAAATTATTGAAAAATATCAATTTATTTATTCTTCAAAATATTTTATAAATAAATACAAGTTAATTGCATTAAAATTTTAATTACATTACGATATGATTTCTTTAATTTTGATTTTTGCAATATTAATTGCATGGAAATATTTGCAAGATAGACATGATTTTTTCAAAAATTGTCATTAATATAAAAGTAAATTAATATTTTGTATTTACAAATTATTGTTTTGTATGTCATGACATGCAGGTCGGCTATTCATCTCCGGCAGAGACCGGCATCGAGAATGACCTTGGACTTACCACAGTTCAGGCAAGCACGTACATAATAGAAAATATTTGTGGGTTTTTGATATCATATTTTGCTTCAGATTCTAAGTTTGCCTTTGTTCTTCTGTGGTGCCAGTATTCATTTTTCAGTTCAATATTGACAATCGGAGGAATGCTAGGTGCGGTATTAAGCGGAAGAGTAGCTGATTCAATTGGCCGTAAAGGTGTAAGCTTCCCGGTCAGAATTGTATTCTTTGATTTGAATGTTCAACTGTTTAGTTTTTAAATGATCACCCAAATAACACAGACAATGGGAGTATCAGAAGTGTTCTGTCTACTGGGATGGATTGCAATTACGCTGGCTAAGGTCTGATTATCTGAATTGTGTCGGTTTCTTCATCTCCTGACGCTCATGTTAAAAACCTGATGTTCGATTCTTGAGACAGGATGCTTTCTGGCTAGATCTTGGAAGATTTTCACTGGGTTGTGGAATTGGTATCCTTTCGTACGTGGTAATAGCAATTCAGGGTGGTTTCTTAATTCAGTTCATCTAACCATACAAACAGTGAAATCAATGGACTGTAATTTCTGACAGGTACCTGTTTATGTTGCTGAAATTGCCCCCTGGAAAATTAGGGGATCATGTGCTTCTCTTAGTCAGGTATTGCCATGTCCATTACGGACTTTAAGAGCTCAGATTAAAGGTATTTTCAGATTAGCCTTCAAGTTTCAGGCTAGAGCTTGGATCTCTGAAATATACCGTCCATTTTGAAGTTGATGATAGGCTTGGGAAAGGCAATTATGTTTCTTATTGGTTCTCTGGTAGATTGGCGAATACTGGCGATAACAGGTAAAGTCTTCTGCTTATCAGATACTATTCCTGATGCAATTGAAAACCTGCCCTGTTAGTTTCCATGACAGGACTTTTATGTAACTACATTTTCAGGAACTATACCTTGTGTAATGCATCTGCTAGGCCTGCTTTTCATTCCAGAATCCCCTAGATGGCTGGTAATTCAAGCACATCTGTGTTTCGTTCTAAAATAATTTCATTAGTGGAAATGCCTGATGAAACCCGAATCACTGATATAAATTTCGGCATTGGAGTCCACATAATGAATGTTATTGCTTGCAGGCGAAAGTTGGTCGTGGAAAAGAGTTGGAAGTTTCTCTGCGTCGCCTGAGAGGAATGAATGTTGACATATCACAAGAAGCAGCAGATATTCAAGTAAAAATCTGTTCAAACCTGAAGAGAATTTCTCTTTTTTACTTTTAATTCTTCATCAGGTTTGAAGAACTTAATGAAAAGAGATGTCTTCTTTTTCATTTTCCATTTCAAGGACTACACCGGTAACCTTTCTGAAATTCCACAAGATGGAATTGTCAGCCTGTTTCAGTGGAAATATGCTTATGCACTAACTGTAAGCTTCAGAAAAATCAAATCCTGCCTGTTAACTTTTTATGGCTTGTTTTTCCTTTTAACATTGCAAATGGGAGTTTATTTTCCAGATTGGGGTTGGACTGATGGGTTTTCAACAGCTAGGAGGGTTGAATGCTTTTTCCTTCTATGCCAGTGAAATTTTTGACACGACTGGTATATTCAACCAATCTTTTGATGTTACAAAAGAATATCACTGAGAAGAAGTAGACTATAAATATATTAACAAGGTCTGTAATATCCATGACAGGCTTCTCAAGCACAACTGGAACTATAGCAGCTTCAATCGTTCAGGTTTCTTGGTTCAGTTTTTACCACACAATGCTTCCAACTCCTGATTCATTTCTGAAACAGCAAATGATCTTTGCAGATTCTGACGGCAACATTAGGGGTGATCCTAATAGACAAGTCAGGCAGAAGACCGCTACTACTGGTAAGAGAATGAAGAAACCATCTTCAAGAGTGTCAAACTACCAGGAAAAAACAACCTGATAAAGAATACAACTGACGTTATTTACAGATATCTGCAGCGGGAATTTGCTTGGGTTGTGTCCTTACAGGATTAGCATTCTTATTTCAGGTTTCCTCAGAATTTACAAAATTCTAATCAGCTCTCTAGATTTTCCTCTTCCTATGATCATAGTGTTACAAATGGTTAAGTTCTGAGCAGGATCTTCACATCGGAAAGGAGCTGATTTCTGTTTTTGGGCTTTTGGGAGTTCTGGTTAACTCATCCGACTCTTTTATTTACTTCACTTATATGTGATTCTAATTCAGGTATCTAACATTTCTGGTCGATGATAATGTAAAAATAGGTGTTCTTAGGTTCTTTTGAATTTGGGATGGGAGGAATACCATGGATTATCATGTCAGAGGTACAATTCTTCCTTCGTATTCTTTCCTGCTGGAAACTTTTCTTCCATTTCTGATGATGGAACCTGGTGAGGGTAATTTCAGATTTTTCCAATAAACATAAAAGGATCAGCCGGAAGCCTAGTGACTTTAGTAAACTGGCTTGGTTCTTGGGCGACTGCATACAGTTTCAACTTCCTGTTCGATTGGAGCTCAACTGGTAGGAGGTGTGCAGCATTCAACTGATCCACCGTACCGTGCCTCATATATTCATACTTATTTGCAGGAACATTCCTAATATACGCAATAATTAGTGGTGGAAGTGTGGTTTTCATAGCGAAGTTAGTACCCGAGACTAAAGGAAGATCACTCGAAGACATACAGATTTCCATCGTAAGTCCCTCCCAATGGCAAAATGTCGTTAATCCAGAAGATGCATATGAAATATCATTCACAAATGTTCCATCACAATCATAATAAATGGCTGGAGTGAAAGAAGCCTTATCCATCTAATCATCTTTTATCCTCTAATATTCAAATCAATCTTCTTTAATTAATTATGGACTAATTTAACTAATTAATCAATTATAGACAACAAATTTAATTCAAATATAAAAATAATCTACTAAATCTGAGTTCCTTTGATTTATAGTATTTTAAAATATGTATAATTTAAAATATATAGATGTTGAAAAATATATTATTTAATTTAAAATATTTATAAATTTAATAGATAAATAAGATATAAAATATATAGATATCAGATCTCACAAATATTAAAAATAAAATATTTCTAAAATACTACTTTAGATAGTATTTTAAATCACATATAAATAAGATATTTGAACCATATGAATAATTTTTTTTAATTTTTTAGACTAAATAAATAATTTCATAATATAAATATTTTATTTTTAATTTTTTAGACTAAATAAATAATTTCATTAGATATAAATATTTTATAAAATATTTCAAGATAATTCCACCAACATCAAAACCTTAAGTTTATGAGAGCTCTTGATAAATACATTACTATAAATTTCAACATAATAAATTAATTTTTTCCATTAACGTTTTATAAAGAGTTTTCCAAATACGTTTAAATAAATAATATTAATATAATAAAAATAATTTTATTAATTAAAAAGAATTAATCAATTAATTACTCATTGATTGATATAAATATTGAGATTAATTATTGCTAAAAAATGATTTTAATTAAAATTGGAATGAGAAAATAAATTAGGAATTAAACTAAAGTTTTATTCTTATAAATTTTAGTCCTAAAGTAGCGAAAGGAAAAATTACTGATCAAATCAAAGATTGGGAGATTTTTAATTAATTTTTAAAATATAAAATATTTATGAGGTAAATAACAATTATTTCTAAATATACAACTTATTTTATAATTCATATTCATTAAAGTTTAATTAAATTTACAATTTATAAAATTTTAGCAAAATTAAATTTAGATTTAAATTCATAAGAAATAATTCAAGTCAATGATTTTTTTTAGCGGTCCAAATTAAAACTAAGATTGTCAGTCCGACCAAACTTTCATTCATCGTACTATAATAAGTAAGAGGTGTAACTTTCCCCATGCAGTTTAGTTGGTTATAAAATATATGAACAACCATTTTCCAAAATGTCAAATTATAGCACTTTTTCACTAAATACTTGTGTTGTGATTATGACATATTGATTTCATGTGTTTTTATTTAGTTATCGTTGGTTTATCAAGTTCATGTTATTTTGATATCATGTGAATTTAAAAAGTTTTAAATTTATAATTCCTTATTTTGAACCTCCACCACTGCAAAGTATGGATCGTGAATATAACTTAAGGAGTTCTCTGAGATAAAAATGACAATATTCCTAGGCATTTTACCTTTTTAGTGTTAAAAATTGGAAAAATTCCCTTCGGGGAAAAATTCCCATTTTGGTGTGAATTTTGGTCTCATTGCTGTCATAGGTGTAAATCTCAGCCCTTGACCGGGACTCGTGCGACGCTCATGTAAGATTCTTCCTATACAAGTCAGCTTTCTAACCCTCGAAAATAATCCATTTATGATCAAGCCAGATTCATATATGAATGTTCCACGCATTACCGTCTCAATTAGAAGAGCTTTGTGAGCTCTTCGAACAATATAAGCATCATACGATAGAAAGACATACAGAAATATGAACGAGGCATAATTATTGAATAATATGTCTACTTGTTTTATTGATTGAATACAATCAATACAATGATTCGATTATCCCGCTTTTTATGTAGGCATGAGGGAATATCCTACATTAAGACAAGCCTAGCACGTGCTGGCTGTCATGCCTAATCTCTAGACATCACCCAAGATTGACTAGTCATTCCCCTTTAAAGAGCATTAAAAGCGTAGTTGGTTGTGATAGAAATCACACCCCAAATATACATAAATTAAATTAAAAATACAAAATGTTTATTCTACCCTTGGTGGAAAACCTCCACCCCTTACACTCTCCCCCACTCAAGTTGTCGATAACCCTGTTAACTATAACTTGGAAAAAGTTATAACCACAGGTTCAAATACAAGGATGTTCAAAGAAGTACACTCTATCTTTGACTTCATAAATTGACATCACTTACATTGAAAAGCTCATATCCATTGTTATATGATCGAGCCTCAAAATGTCATCTTTTATGCCCACAAACCACCCATTATAGCATAGTTTAGTTGTTAGAACAGTTGACTTGCGTATGTTTTGTATTTTGTAGGTCAAAATGACGAGTTTTAGGAAAACGTGCTCAAATGGGATATTTTAAAGCTTATTTGGATTTTGGAGTTTCAGGGCACCGCTTTCGGGCATAAGACTGGACAAAACGACCTGTCAAAGATGCGTTTTGGGGAGTTGAAGGAAGAAGAAGTTGAGTCGAATTCAAACTCCTGCGAGCTGGAAGTTGGTAAGGCTTGCGGGCATAAGAGACACCAAAACGACAACACTTGGCCAGTTTTAGAGATTGGACAAGGACGAGTTTTGCTTATACTTAATCTTCTAGAGTTGGATGAAAAAGTGTTTAGGAAGTATTCAAACTCTTTTATCTGAGGATTAAGATTAGTAATTATTTATTTTTATTAGTTTAATTACTTTATTTTACCTTCTATAAATAGGATCATGTTCCTATGTAGAGGGAGTTCCTAATTGGTAGTTCGGAATATTTTTGTTTATAGTCTTAGTTCGATTTTCATTGTTCGTTCCTTTTTATTTTAATTCCAATTTTTATTTTTATTTTATGTTTATTTTGCCAATGATGTAAGGCTAGGCATGTCACACCTAGCCCATACCTGGGGTAACATACTCCCGTAGCATAAGTATCGATCCTCTCAAAAGGAAGGACCGCTGCTTATACCATAAGGGATACGTCGTCTCTAAAATCTATTAAGGTTCGTATGGGTACACGTCCCTGTATTAAGTGGTGAAAGGAAGTAACAGTGTGGTATAATATACTAGACACATAACACCCTGGATAACAATCATTCCCTCACGCAGTTCGTAACGACAAGCAACTCAATTATATTATATACATACGTTATAAGTCATACAGCAGGGTTCGTATGCCGATGCATCATAAAATACAGAGTAGACTACTGCCACTAGAATCAACAGAACTACTCTAATAAAAAATGACTCAGAGTATGACCTTGGGTCCCGTACCACTTCGAGAAGGATCTTCTCTGCTGACGACCCCTATTGCTGCTCGAACTGCTCTCCCGAAGGCGTAGAACCTACATTCATCAAATGATAAACGCTGAGTATAAAACTCAATGGTGTTAAGGAAACATAAGTCAAATACACAGCCACTATCGTAAGCATCATATATCAAACATTTTAATTCATCAAGAACATCATCATACAGACCATCATAGCACACCCTTCCAATACATGCAATGCAAGTGTAGCTATGCCTTACATTCTTCCTCATCCTCATTTCACTCATTCACTCTTGTTTTCCTGTAGTTGTGCACATTCTTTGTGCACATACTGGGTCCTTGTAAGTACCGGTACTCATCTCCCGAAGGAGGGCATATAAACGTGTGGTGCTTTGCACCCATTTTCCTACTATAGATCTCAAGACTCGTCTCCCCTTAGGGAGGGCATTCATCTAAATGATTTCTTTTGGAATCCCATCATCATTATTGACCCAGTATGCCCAAAGCTTTTAGCTCTACTCTCATCACTCTCTTTCCTTTTTCCTTCCTTAGCTCCATGCATGCCATACAAGTACTTATGCATGTTTAACTCATGAACTATCCTCATTTCACCATAAATAAATGATAACATGCATCAAACGTTAGCATACCAATAAGAAACAACATTCCTAGACCTTCCTTAGGTCTCAAGGCAAGAACAAATCAAACCAACACATATTGCATAAACTTAGCACAAACCTGGAGTTGGACTACTTCTATCAATCCTATCACTGTCGAGTACCACTTCAATCTATTGCTCTCACACAAGCTAAAAGCCTAGAAACTTGAACTTTAATGTTTAGGAAATGTCTAAGAGGGTTTAGAAGGATGAAGGATGAAAGGAAACTGAGTCAAAACGTATAAAATATCTTTAAAATGGTCAAACTTAAGTCGCGTATGGTCGTATGGGTTCTGGTACGCTCGTACCGAACTAAAACTCTTGACAAGCACATTTTCCTGCGAGGGATGGTACCCTTGTACGTCCACAATCCACTTGACAAACCCAATTTTCTGCGAGTTCACGTACGACCAGACCACCCTTTGGTATGCCCGTATGGTCTCCAGGAGCCTAACTCCCTCAACTCCCCTATTTTGGTATGCTCGTACGGTGATCCGTACGCTTGTACCACTCTCAAACCTCCTTCTTCCACTCTTCCTAGACTCATTCCCGAATTATCTAACCTACAATCAAGTATAAACACTTCTAAAACTTCCCTCAAAATATGCTAAGCTTGGTGTTCGCCCCTTATACTACAGAGAAAGCTAAATAAGGCGGCAACACCCTCACATCCCATCCTCATAACATAATAATACGCGTCTACAGATACAATATCACGTCACACAATCAATACACTCACCATCATCATATTCATGCACCAACATTCAAAAAATCAAGGAAGCAATATCATATTTCATTCATCAAGCACCTAATCACATAAATACACATACATATACATCTGATTATTCATACACATACGCATACATGCACATTGGCATACATAAGGACTAAACTACCAGGGTCTCATATGCGGGTATGACAAGGCAATTATTTTTCCCAATTGGAAGCAATTCAAGTTATTCGTTAAATGATTATGTGAGATCTAAATGGTCCTAATTCCATTGACAAAGCACTATTATCTTTAACTCTGAATCGCATAGAACCATTGTTGTTCTTAGTGCATGTAAATAAGGCATGTTGCATGTTTCTAAGTTCTGGCGTATAGCTAAGTGAGTTGTTTGATACGGAAAAGTCACTCGACTTGCTGAAGTGGTAAAGCAAGATGCTATCATTGTTACGGCATGCGGTAGTACTTCTTATGGGTTAAAGGATCTAGTTTGAACATGAGGGATGCTGGGTCGTAACTATTAACTAGATTCGGATCTTCCTAATTCCTAATGCAATTTCGAGACGACTTGTGAGAATCTATGTCCACCTTGTCTATCCTGGGATTAGAGGCATTTCATAGAGCTTGTTTCATTGCATTTTACAAATAAGGGAAGATTGGGGCATGCGAGACTTGCTCGGTAAACTATAACCGGCTCAGTTCCATTATTGCCTTTGGACTATTATTGAATCAGTGATCATATTCAATTAATGAATACTTGATGCTTTCAGTTGGGAGAATTACTTTTTATTGCTTTTCTCCAATTTATTTTATTAGTTTCTTTGTTTGTTTTAATTACTTTCCAATTCACCTCATTTATTTTTAAATGCAAAGAATTAAGGAAGTTGAAACCGTCTCTGTGGGATTTAACCCTTACTTCCACTACTTCAAAAATCATAATTCCAACATGTAGCTTATAAGGAATTAATTTGACGGAAGCGACAAACGATCATTGTAATTGTTGATTAACATCCTTGTAACATTGACTAAAGTATGTTGTCAGCAACATCCACCTTATTGTCGATATGACATGAACATCCCTAAGTGGATAAAGAATGTCGAGACACGATCTCTCCACTAATACAGCTTCGAACTGGTATTTGACTCCTCTTTAGTTTGTTGATCGCTAATGCTTTATTCATAGCTCTAAAAAATTATTATAACTCATGCCTTTGATATATACTCTATCTCTATAATTATTATTTACACCTCACCTGTAACTAGGAAACTCCTAAGTCTCCTTGCATTAACACACTTCTCTTTTCTACAAGTTAACAATAACAACACACTTTGTTAAAAGTTAGAACCATGAGGACACTCTTCCATTCCCCTGCATGACAATAATCACTTCAACTCTCAGCACATGATAATTTAGATACTAAAGATATGAAAAATAACTTATCCCACTTTAGCCAACCATTCCACTCCATACAAGAGAGAATGTTGGTACATGTAATTACCTCTTTATGAGCAACCTCAAGCTCTATTGGTCAACCCAAAAAGAGGGAAAACTTCACAAATAAATTACCCGACCATCATAGAGCAATTACAATTTTTTTTCTTTTATAACAAACTACTCTACCATTGTAGAGAAATTCCATATCTGATAAATACATTATCAGCATATTCACTCAGACTACCGCAGCCTTGAGTATAATCATTCACTCCATTACGCCTCAATGCATGCTAACTCATGTATTTTTCCAACATAGTTTGAAATCTGTCAATTCATTTTCGAAACACCTCAATGCACACATGAGGATCAACCTTTTAGAGCTACTTTCCATTACACAGTTCTATATTGATACAATCTTGAAATAATTCAAATAATCCAGAATTGGATAGCCCTATACCTGCGTAACCTTAAAACTGCCTTGACTATTCTTGATTGTATAGCATCATACTCATATAATCTCAATCCATCTAGATTGTATTAGTCTAGGCTATGATACCAAGTATCACGGGTGTAAATCTCAGCCCTTGATCGGGACTCGTGTGATGCTCATGTAAGACTCTTCCTACACAAGCTAGCTTTTTAACCCTCAGGAATAATCCATTCATGATCAAGCCAGACTCCATATGTGAATGTCCCAAGCATTACTGTCTCAATTAGAAGAGCTTTAGGAGCTCTTTGGATAATATAAGCATCATACGATAAAAAGGCACATAAGAATATGAATGAGGTACAATTATTGAATAATCTATCTACTTGTTTTGTTGATTGAATACAATCGATACAACGATTCAATTATCCCGCTTTGTGGATAGGCAAGGGGGAATATCTTACACTAAGTCAAGCCTAGCACGTGCTGGCTATCATGCCTAGTCCCCAGACATCACCCAAGGCTAACTAGTCACTCCTTTCTAAAGAGCATTAGAAGCATAATTTGGTGTAACAGAAGGAGACATTAAAATGTTTAAGTTATCACACCCCAAATATACATAAATTAAATTAAAAATACAAAATGTCTATTCCACCATTGGTGGAAAACCTCCATCCCTTACAACTGCTACTTTGAATGACGACTAGGTGACGTGTCACAAAAATAAATGACGTGGCTTAATATGACATGATGTGACAAAAAATATGAAAATAAATGAACATGGTGACTGGTTTTACCAGTAACCAAGTGATGGCTCACCCTACGTGTCTTGCAACAAATAATAATAATAATAATAATAATAATAATAATAATAATAATAATAATAATAATAATAATAATAATAATAATAATAATAATAATAATTAATGATTAATAATAATTAATAATTAATTAATAATTACTAATAAATAATAATAATAATTATTAATTAATAATATTAAATAATAATAATAATACTCATATTAATATTATTAATTATCATATAAATAAAATGAAATAATTATATTATAATAATGAAAAAATGATTACATGTAATTATTAATAATAATTTATGAAATAGAGATTATAAATAATGATAATTTATATTTTTATATTTTAATGATTATAAAATAGATGGTTGATAATTTTAATATTAACTGAAAATTCTCTGCAGAAGGCAACACGTGCGATTTATAGTGGTTCGACCAAACTCTTGCCTACGTCCACTTTCTTCTAAGTCTCAACTTAGGGTTCCACTAATTTCTCAATCAATTTACACAATGAATTCCCAAATGAATCATATACCTCAGTGTTTTCAAAGGTTACACTCAAACCTTTACAAAAGTTATCCTCACAATCTCTCAAATACAATTTAATCCCCAAGGATTAATCACACACCAATCCCACAATTACAAAACCTAATATCTAGGTTGTGGGAATACAACAATGAGAGTATTTGAAAGCTAAATACACAAATACAATTTAAACTTACTTGAAACTGATGAATAAAGCTCAAAGATAGTTGCTCTGCAAAGTATTGTTTGTTAGAATTGAAGAGTATGAAAAGTTCTTATAAAAACTAGCCATTTAAAAGACTTAAAAGTCTTTTCAATAAGTTACGTACGGCTGTACCAAACATGTATGCCCATACGGATTCAAATTTTACCGTTAGAAAATAAGGGGGAAATGTGGTATGGTCGTACCATCACTTGGTACGCCCATACCAAACCAAGTTTCCTGACAAACATTTTTCTTGCGAGCTCCCGTACGGCCGTACCACCTAATGGTACACCCGTACCAAACTCAATACAATAGTTTTAACAAGGTACGATCAGCCGTATGACCGTACCACTCAACTAAGTCATTTGATACGCCTGTACCAAAATCGATACGCTCGTACCAGTAATAAAAACACTATTAAAACTTGCAAATAACTTAAATTGACTCACATGTGACTCAAACATCAAAACCTAGGGTTTAAAAATCTCCCTCTTTTTGATGTTGGCAATCAATTTAAGTTCAATTTGCAAAAACTCATTTAAATGAAATTTTGACTTAAAAATTTTGGAAATCTCCCCCTTTGTTTTGGAATACATGCCAAGAGATAAAAATAAATCAAATCACAAAGGAAAGGAGAACAAATATAAATTGAAAAATCAATATAACAATCAAAATCAAACATCAATAATGAACTGAATGAACATCATATATATAATATCCAAAAGATATTCAATACAATAATAATATCAAGAAATAAACATAAAAATAAAAATCTAACAATATCAACTCCACTAACATCAAGTCCTAAAAAATCATAAAACATCTCCCCCTTTGACAACATCAAAATTACTATATCACTGTGGGTCCTGAGGAGGAGGTGGACTCGATGGAGGAATGATAAATGATTTCATCATGAAACTGATGGAATGAAGAGTCTTAGTGGTGGAAGTCTGGAACTCATGAAAATCAGTAACATGCTGCTCAAGCTGCTGACCTAGAGTAGCAGACTGCTGTGTGAGATGGCTAAGCTGCTGGTCAATGTGATCAAAACGATGCTTAAAGGTATCCAAGCGGTCGAGTCGAGTAATAATGGTAGTAAGTTGCTGAGAAATACAATCTGATGGAGTAGTAGTAGCAGCAGGAGTAGAAGCGGTAGCAGCTGGATTAGTAGGCTCAGGGACAGCAGCCGAAGATGAGGATCCAGTAGTGAAATGAGCCGCCTAGCGTGTGACATCATCAGTATGAGCAGGCTGATTGTGCCACTTTGTAGGAGTCTCATCTGGCAGTGGAACCTGCAGGCGCTGAAGAACCTCTATAACACGTCGGTCGTAGAGCGAGACTATATCATTGGGAAGCTCCAATGACTGAAGGTGGGCAAGCCGTCAAGAGATATATTCAGAATGGAGGATGAACTCGTCATCAGCAGTACGTTCAAAGAGCATGGAGTGCTCAATGAATGAAAGATCAAGATTAGGACCACGAGGTCCTGGAGAGGGGGAGATAGGAGGGAAAGCCTACAGCTGATGGTAGATATGATGGATAATGGGACCAAAGAGAACAACTCTGCCAGGTTGCTTCTGAACGCTGACCTCATGGAAGGAGGTATGAAGCTATCATCCAGACTGAATGGGAGTGCCCGTGACCATGCAGTAGAGAAAAATAAGGTCAAGGCCAGTAATAGTATCATTAGAATCTGACCTCCCAAAGATAAGATAGGAGATCAATCTATGACAATAGAAAAGAGTGGGGGATTTAAGACAAGAGGCCTTCTAACGAGAGGGTCAGAAGGCAGTGTTGAGGGCAATGTCCCTCTAGAATGAATTATGGCCGAAGACCACTGATTTGGCATTCAAGATGCCATCAGAAGGAAAGCCAAATAGAGCATCAAACTTAGAAGCAGAAAGGGAATGATGTTTATGGAAGAGACAAAAAGTACAGGAAAAAGAAGTAGACAAAGAGAAAGTATGTAGGAACTCTAATGCTACAGACTGAATATATTGGTTAGGGAGAAAGGTAAAATTTGACCAATGTACATTAGCCAAATAACCCTAAACCTTATCCTCCAGTCCAATCTGGTAGAGTGTAGGGTGACACGTAAAACGAGAGTGAGAGAAAACTTTCTCACTCAGAATCGAGGTCCTGAGGCAGCAAAGGATGAGCCACGAGGCCCAAAGCCGGGAGGATAAGTACGTTTGACTCTTCGTGAGGAAGAGCCACCACAATCAGGAGGGGTTGACATGAGTAAACATAGGGAAAAATTGATAAACTAGTGAAAAATAGAAGTTTTAAAAATTTTGGCAGAATTTTGATGCAGTTGTTAACCCTGACTTTTCACTATTGTATAACTTAGGGTTTTTATTGATTTGGCTAGGATCTAGTCTCTGATATCAATCCCTATCATGCACATAGACCTTTGTGTCTTCCTCTGTGTGTTCTGGTGCGCAGAACATTTCAGGATTGGTGGGGCCCA
>CANYBF011177036.1:0-20713 GCA_948192965.1 Dalechampia spathulata | reverse complement strand
ACATACCAGGAATCACCTAATTACATTCACTTCATTAGCCACATACATTCAGCAATATACATTCACATCATCATTATCTATATACATTCACATGCACACATACACATGAACAGTCATACAGACACCTAACAGTGCCTAACTCCTAGGATCTCTACTGTGGGTGTAACATGTCATATCATAAAGAGTCCGGTTTTTCCTTTCAATTACCCCATTTTGTTGAGGAGTTCTAGGAGATGAAAAGTTATGGTGAATACCAAGTGATTCATAAAAAGATTTAAAACTTTCATTTTGAAATTCTTTTCATGATCACTTCTAATAGAAGAAATATAGTAACCTTTTTCATTTTGCATTCGTTTAATAACAGTTTGAAAAGCATCAAATGCATCATCTTTATGAGCTAAGAATGAAACTCAAGTAAACCTAGAGTAATCATCAACAATAACAAGTGCATAATGCATACCGCTTAAGCTAGCTACCCTAGTTAGACCAAATAAATCCATATGCAACAATTGAAGAGGTTTGGTAGAAATTACCTTATTTTTAGCCTTAAATGAAGATTTTACCTGTTTTCCCATTTGACATGCTTCACATACCTTGTCCTTAGCAAATTTGATCTTTGAAAGTCCTACCACATGCTCGTTCTTCCCGAGATCTCCAATGCTTTTGAAGCTGGCATGTCCAAGCTTTCTATGCCAAAGCCATGAGTCTTCACTTATGGAAACAAGACACTTCACATTCTTGTTAGGAATAGAATCTAAATCAATCATGTAAATGTTTTCTATTCTTTCTCCTTGAAAAACTAGCTTATTATCACTAATGTTATGCACATCATAACCTTTAGGATCAAGCATGACCTTAAAACCATTATCGCACAATTGACTAATGCTAAGCAAGTTGTGTTTCAATCCTTCTACCAATAAAACTTTATTAATAGAAAAATTGGAATCCTTACCAACCTTACCAATTCCAACGACTTTACCTTTAGCATTGTCTCCAAAGGTGACATCACCTCCTGAATATTCCTCAAGATGGGAGAAAAGACATGTATTCTAAGTCATATGCCTTGAGCATCCACTATCGAGGTACCACTTATTCTCATTGATCTTGGATCTCAAGTATACATGTCAAAACAAATATATTTACTTCCTTTTTGGTACCCAAATGTACTTGGATCCTTGGGGGTTAGAAGCATCTACATTATCGTTTCAATGCATCTTTCTAATAAAGCATCTATTGGTTACATGCCCTTTTTTATTGCAATAATGACATACAACATTTCTAAATCTAGAATGATTATGCACATATTTCTTTTTAGATGCATGTGAATAATTATGATTGTGTAAACAAAAATATGAACAATGATGTACCTTATTGACACGCCTATGTGCTATATGAGTCTTAGGGTGAACATGTTTCTTTTTCAAATCATTTGGATTTTGTTGTGAGGTGGAGGCTTTGACAAAAACTGTACCCTTAGAAGTGTAGGAGGAATCTTGATTAAATTAAGGACCTCTTTATTACCACTAAGTTTTTGGTATTTTAAAATGGTATCTATCTTGACCTCACCTTGTTCAAACCTAGACAAATTGTCTTTCAATAAATCCTTTTCTTTTGAAAACTTATCAGTTTCATCTTTCAAAATCTTGTTTTCTTTTTCAAAACTCTCAAGTTTTGTTTGACAATAATCAAATTCATTTTGTAAAACATTTTTATCCTCAATTATGCATGCATGCTTATTTCTTAAGTGATTTGTGCTTCTTAACCAAAAATTTATATTTTTCCAATAATGTTTTTAAAGCACTACAATCATCATCATCATTAAGCTCATCATTACTATAATAAAATTGAGATGATGTAGTTACCTCATCCTTTTCCTCATCATCTAGGAATGCCATGAAGCAAAGATTGGTTGCTCTTTCATCATCGGACATCTCCTCATTGGATTCATTGTCATCATCCCAAGTAGCCTTCAATGCCTTCTTTTTGAAAGGCTTGGATAGTTTGTTAAGGCAAGGATATTCATTCCTCATGTGTCTCAGTTTGTTACACTCATAGCAAACGGTTTGATTCCTTCATTGATGGTCCCTTCGGTTGAAGTCCCTTCTTTGCTTAAATGGCTTTTTGCCATCCTTTTCAAGCTTCTTCTTCTTCATAAGAAAGTTCTTCACATGTTTGGAAAGGAGAGCTACTTCATCTTCAAGGTTCCCTTCACTTGTGGAAGAGGTATCTTCTTCTTTTAAAGCCTTGAGTGCGATTTCTCTCCGCTTATCTTCTTCTACCCCTTGCTTAAGGGTAATCTTGTGTGTAAGAAGCTTCCTGAGAAGCACATCAATTGATAATACCGACAAGTCATTTGCTTCTTCGATGGATGTTACTCTAGCCTCCCAATTTTTCTTAGGCAGCACCCACAAGATTTTGTTATTGATATCTTCTTTTTGATACATCTTGCCAAGCTTCATTAGACCGTTTGTGATAACCATGAGTTGATTGTACATTTCAGAAATTGATTCATCTACCTTCATCTTGAACAACTCATATTGATATGTCAACAATTGAATCTTCTTGTTTTGAACTTGATTGGTTCCTTCGTGATGAGTCTCCAATGCAGTCCACACTTGCTTTGTCGTGACACAATGTGATACTCGACCAAATTCTTCATGACTTATGGCATAATATAGTATATTCATTGCCTTTTTGTTCCAAAAGTTCGCATTTAATTCCTCTGTTGTCCGCTCTTCCCTATCCTTAAGAGAGACAATGTCATCAATTGTGATTATTGGAGGTAAGTACTCTTTCACCATCAAGTCGTACAGCTCAATTCCACTGTTATCCAAGAAAACTTCCATTCGGTGCTTCTAGTACGGATAATCCGTTCCATCAAAGTATGGGGGTCTTGTAAATGATTGACTTTCAATGGTTGCCATAGGATCTTTAGCTCAAGAATTTTACTTCTTTCAACAATGAGCACCAAATGCTATAATACCAAATGAAAATCCTCTTGCGGAAGGCAACATGTGCGATTTATAGTGGTTCGGCCAAACTCTTGCCTACGTCCACTTTCTTCTAAGTCTCAACTTAGGGTTCCACTAATTCTCAATCAATTTACACAATGGATTCCATAAATGAATCCAATAACCCCAGTGCTTTTAGGCTTACACTCAAACCTTTACAAGAACTATCCTCACAAGCTCTCAAATACAACTTAATCCCCACGGATTAATCACACATCAATCCCACAAATACAAAACCTAATACTTAGGTTGTGGGAATACAATAAAAGAGAGCATTTGATAGCTTAATACACACATACAAGTTAAACTTACTTGTAATTGATAATCAAGGCTCAAAGGAAGTTGCTCTGCAAGAACTAGCCGTTAGAATGAAAGATATGAAAGATTGCATTACAAAAATAGTCGTTTGAAAGGGTTTAAAACCTTTCTTTTAAGTCGCGTATGGTTGTACCAGTCATGTACGCCCGTACGCATTTAAATTCTACCGTTGGAAAATAAGGGGAAATCTGGTATGGTCGTACTATCACTTGGTACGCCAGTACCAAACCAATTTTCCTGACAAGCAATTTTTCTGCGAGCTCACGTATGGCCGTACCATCCAATAGTATGCCCGTACCAAAACAGATTTCCTGACAAACCATTTTCCTGCGAGCTCACGTACGGCCGTACCACTCAACTAAACAAATTGGTACGCCCGTACCAGTACAAAAACACTATTAAAAACTTGCAATTAACTTAAATTGACTTACACCTGACTCATACATCAAAACCTAGGGTGTAATAAATATTGTTAATTTTTAATAATATTATTAATTTTATTAATTATATTATGAAATAAAATAAAATAATTATATTACAATGATGAAAAATGATTATATATAATTATTACTAATAATTTATGAAATTAAAATTATAAATAATAATAATTTGTATTTTAATGATTATAAAATAGATGGTTAATAATTTTAATATTAATAGTAATGTAATATTAAAAATTATATAATATTAGTAGTAGTTATATAATAATAATAATAATAATAATAATAATAATAATAATATTAGAAGTAATTATATAATAATAATAATAATAATAATAATAATAATAATAATAATAATAATAATAATAATAACCGGCAGCTAATTTTTTTTTCTCTATATCAGCAGCCTGCTATGCCATAGCTGGTTAAATTGATGAAAATTTGTGAACAAATTCACGAGTAATTTTTCCATTTTTTCACATGAAAATTGGCCGAATAGTCTTATGCGCCAATCTTTTCATCCTTTTTACGTTAGAGTGTATCTCAGAAATTGAGAGTAACTCATCCACCTTCATCTTCAGTTGATCTCTCGACACTATTCCATTTTCATCAAATTTTTATTATGGATCCCTTGTACATGAAAAATGACACCATAAGTCATCGAATTCGGTGGTTGTTTGTTGATTTTTGAAGAAAGAAAAAAATAAGGATATGTGGTTTGGAAAAAGTCAACACCATGTTCGATGTTGACAGCCTGACAAATATGTGGTCGGAGTGCCTATAAAAGGCACTCGATCCCTCAATCAAAAACACACATACAAAACATAGAAGAAAAACATAGATCCAGAGCAAAAGAAAAATAGTTCTAAAGTTAGGAAAACCATTATTTTATTTTATCCTTTGTGTACCTACTATTTGTAATAGTAGAAAAATTATTCTGAATTTTTATCTGTGAACATAGTTCAAAATTAAAAATGAATCACGTTAAATTTTCTGTATCCATTTTATTTAATTTTATATTTCTTTTCAAAAATACATTCATACTATCCAACATTTCACCTCCAAACCAATCTCCCATCTATAATATATGCAGGTCCTGCGGTAGAAATGGTCTGCAAAGTAAGGCCAGCAAAGCATGGGAATCCCATTAATTATGCTCTCCATAATTGAGCTCCAACCGCAATGAGTCAAGAAGCTGGCAACTGATGGGTGAGCCAGAACTTGTTCTTGAGGCGCCCATTGGACCATCTTGCCCTGAGAATCACTTGCTTTCTCCTTCAAACCGTCAGGATATTCGGTAACAGCCCCATCTGTTGGTTCTGATTTAACAACCCAAAGAAAGGGTTTGCCAACAAGTTGAAGCCCAATGGCTAGTTCATCAAATTGTTGCCGAGTCTTCTCACGGGTGCCGCCACAGGCAGCGTAAACAACAGATCTATGAGGTTGCTTATCGAGCCAACTTAAGCAACTTAAGTCTTGCTGCCAAGGACTTCCATGAGGCTTGCTATTATCGAGCAAAGGACCAATAGATAACAAGTTTGGGTGTAAATCGTCCATACAAGGGTCAAGATCGCGAAACCAGTTGCCTATGACCCAGTTAGAACCTTTATGGAATTTCTCGTAAGCATTCAAAAGCTGAAAACATGATTTTTGCCAAACGATATTCCATGGAACGCTCCATGGGAGATCATGATTTCTCAGTACTGGTAAATAAGGCGACAGGATGATCTCCACATTCTTTTTCGAACAACCTGAAGCGTAATTTTTTCCAAGTTCGTCAGCTTAGCGTATAAATGAATGGAAATTTTACAATTAACTAAATAATCTACAGGAAAAATAATTTCTGATTACTTTCCTCGTCAATGATGACAGCTTCCAAGAGGCTTGGGACTTTTAGCCTGGCTGCCAAGCCTGGAAATGACACAGGGGAAATGACGGCAAGTTTCAAGCCCGTCTTCTTGGCAATCTCTAGCGACCAAATGTTTAGTATATCTGAAATGATACAAGTAATCTTTTGATCATTCGGTGGTGGATTGGTGATGAAGTCGAGGGTGAAAGCAGACATGGATTTAAAGAAAGAGCCTTGCGCCTTAGCGGGACCTTTTCTGTCGTCTTCAGGGACCAAGACCACGGAAATGCCAATCCTGGAATGATGATCGTTAACAAGCCATGAATGGATTAGCTGATCGGCGAGAATAGTGATTTTGATTCCAGAATCGGCTAGGCGGTGCACCGGTTTCATTTCTGGGATTACGTGTCTATCGCTGGGAATGGCAAAAACAGCACCTGAACGTTACAAGCGGACATGGAAGAAGCACTGCCCTCCATCATTTTATCTACCATTTTCACAATCTTTTACAAACAAATCCCCATAACTCCACTCCATTATATATTCAACATAATATTCAAATATTCTTGCATTTTTAAATTTATATTTTCCATCATAATTATTTTATATAATAATAAATAATATACGATTATTATTATTATTTCTATTATATATAAGTCCATAGACTAATTCAACACCTGATACCATCTTAATTATCTATTTAATTTAAAATTTAAATTATTAAATAAAATCTAAAAATATTTTGATATCTTCAATTAAAAGAACCATCAGCCATGTTATTGTTTAGAATTATTTAATTATTAAAACGAGATTCAGAATTATTTATTCATCAAACATAATAGAAATACTGGCAATATAATTTTTAGAATCAGACTTGATCATGATGGTAATTCAAGATAAATTCAGCTTATTAATATTACAATTATTCATGACTTCAAAATAATTAAATATCTTTTTATGTCATTTTAGGTGTTATTTTTCAATACACAATTGTTATGTACATATTGTACGTTATTTCCTAGAATAACTCCTAGTGTCAAGACTACAAATTAATTCATTATGTTAAATAAAACATTGGGTAGATGTTAACATCAAATATGTAAAATTGGTATATTGAATAAAACATTGCTTCCTTCCTCCAAAAAGACCCGTTAGTTTTCTTTCTTCTTTTTTGATGTTCCAAAAAGATAAATTCTGAAAATGATAACTAAAGGGTAACACTAAATGTGCATAATTATACCAGATTATGTTTTGTAGACGAATGGAGTGATGGTTACATGATGAAGATCAGTTGATCATAACTAGCAAATATCCCCATAACTACGGTAGTGCTGCGGACCTACAGAACATCAGAGGAGATTATTACATTTTAGGAAATACAAGACTACAGTGTCCAGGGACTGCCCTAAACATTGTATCAGGTAAACGGATGAGAAATACAAGATCCGAAATCATTACATTTGAAGCACAGCATTAGTACAAATTAAATACCACCTCTTCGCTAGCCATAAAATGTATATAGATTACTGCAAAACTCGCAGTGATTGGAGCATCCTTCAATAATAAATCATTACCAAAATTCAACAGGCTCTGCATTACCAATGCAGCAACCTGAACTGCAAACATGCGTTAATTTGGTGTTGAGAGTATTCACAACGACACTTGACATGATGATCCTATCAGATGTCCAGTTGATCAATGTTGACTGTTCGTGCTGAATCATGTATAAGTTCTTTGCGAGCATCAACCTGAAAGCAGGTGGTCCAAATTAGAGCCAAGACAAGTTCACATGAATGGTAACTTAGTATGATGTGGAACACATCCATCCATAAATATTCATGATATGTTTCACAAGGTAACTAGCTTCATGAATTATGGGCAATAAACAATATGAGCTGCATGGTATATTAGTCAAAGCCTCATTACCACTTTATCCCATGCATTTCCCGTTTACCAGTAACCATTCAATATTCTCATGGAAAATTAACACATTAGATGAATGAAATACTCACTCGAGAACCCATAAGTGAAGAAAAGACAACATTAGCCTCCGCTGCATCCTCAACTACTAATTGTTTGAGAAGCCTTCGCTTTGGATCCAGAGTTGTTTCCCACAGTTGCAAAGGCATCATTTCTCCCAAGCCTGTATTTTAGAGATAAGTGAAAAGCAAAATACAATAAACCGCAAGCTAAGTGCTCATAACATGACCAGAAAAACACCAAAAAAAAAAACACTTAACAACAGATAAATTTCTCTTAAATGGTGTATTTATGTACGAAGTTATTTTTGTTGATTAAATTCATAACAATATAAATGCACAGCAATTGATGCCAAAAGCCAAACTTCAAATCATAATTTTAAGTTTTACCTTTGAACCTCTGAATGTTGTATGATGCATTTTGAGGGAATGAACTCTGAAGGTCTTTAAGTTCTGCAAAATCATAGCAATAGTATGCTTGCTTTCCCCTTTCCACCTGGGTTGTGGTAGAATCAAAGGGAAAAAAAAAAAAGAAATAAAAATAACAAAAAAGAAAGGATAAGTTAACTCCAAGGGTTATATATGGAAATTGACCAAGTTCATTACAGGGTAAAAGCAAACCTTGTAAAGGGGGGGAACACCAACATATATGCAACCTTCCTCAAATAGGGCTTTCTACAATATAGAAAGAAGTTCCATCACTATAATTTCAAAGTGAATTTATCATGCATTTGAAAGTTGATTGTACACATTTGCTTTTTCTGCTGCAAAATCTTTTTTCAACAATGCTCTCCATATCTACCTGATATCTAAAGAAGAAAGTAAGTAGGAGAGTTCGGATGTGAGCACCATCCACATCAGCATCTGTCAAGATGATGATCTTGTGATAACGTAGAGCCTCCTTTTTGAAATCTTCACCCTGTAACCGTGAATGTATACTTGAAAAAGAATGTGAACAAAGGAGACAAATGTTTTTTTTAAAGGTAATAATTTCTATGTATTTGATGATGGAAACAGGGTGACGGCATAATAAGGACGGTACAAGCAAGAGAAAATGAAAACCTTTACTCCGAGTCCTAGGCCAAGTATAAGATTTTGAATTTCTTCATTCTTGTACATTGCAGCCTCATCTTTTCTTTCTATATTCAAAATTTTACCCCTCAAGGGAAGAATAGCCTGCACCAACATGTTTCGATCATGAATGTAATATGGACAACAAAATTGTTAGTGATGAAACGTTAGGTAGGAATGTTACTTCTTAAACAAGTCAACCTGTTACATTGTGTAGTTTTTCAACGTAATTTTGGTGCAACCTATGAGTTACAACACCCAACTTGCATAGCAGCAAACACATGAATTCAAGATAAAGAATTTAACACTGCAGTCAAACACCCTAAAAGAAAAAGATGTTCTCGCGACATCAACAGTGTATTTCACCTCTAATTTCAACTTCGTTATCCCACTTTATTTATCCATGGGAAGCTGAACCAGAGTTAAGAACCATAAACAAAGATAGTCAAAACTGTACACGTTTCTGGTTCCTGTTAATGTTCAGAAAGGTGGTATTCCATGTTCACAAATCTAAATAGATGATAGAATGCTTGAAAATTCATGAAACTGGTTTCAGACAATATGTTAAAAGTTCAAATGAATAGGGAAACAGAACCTTCTAAAGCGGTAGTTTTTGTCTTTAATTGGTAAGAGGTTTTCCAGAAATTTTATTTCTTGCAAAGTTTACTTGAAAAGAAGGAAAATGTATGACTAAACAACATATTTGGCCTCCACATTTTATTAGTTGCATCCAGCAATTCTTAATGCCGCTAGTGAAACACCCTACTATTTCTAGTGGTTAAGCATGTAGCAACTATTTGTTGCAGATTATGCTGTAGAAATTCTGTTAATACCTGAAAACGCCTATCACGACCTTGTTTGGCACTCCCACCAGCTGAATCTCCTTCGACTATAAAAATTTCTGCAAGAAAAAAATTTCACAAATTACAAACTGAGGCTGAAAAAAACATAAATAAAGCATAAATTCTGTACCAATGATCATTATGCTTCAAATATATAAATGCACTTTCATGATGGTTATAATTTAAATAACTCAAGGAAAATGAAACAAAACAGCAACCCGATTCTTCAGGGTCCGTAGATGAGCAGTCAGCCAGTTTTCCTGGGAGTGATGATGATCTCAGTACACTCTTTTGTCTAACCAATTCTCTTGCCTTCTTTGCCGCTAAAGCTGCCTAGATATGGAAATAACAGTAATAAAGACAACACTGAGAAATAACTTTTAACATTAATAGACAGCCAACAGGTCAAAATTACTGAAACAGATTAATTAAGAGATATTATGAACAGACCAGAGAAAGAGGATGAAGATGAAAAATATAAGAGAAGGATACCTTAAGAGCATTTAGTGACTTTGAAAGGATTGATTCAAGAACATCTGGATGCAACTCCAAATATTCAGTTAGATACTCTTGCACAGATTGGTCCACAACTTTTCGCACCTCTGGATTTCCTAATCTTGTCTTTCATAGATGGATGCAAAGTCAGAATACAAATAAAAAAAGAAAATGAATTTGACAAACAATCAGGATTTGAAAAAAAAAATTATGATAAACAGGCAGTACCTTTGTTTGTCCTTCAAATTCTGGACTTGGAACTTTAACTGATACAATGCATGTTAAACCCTCTCTTACATGTTCACCACTTAGGTTAATATCCTTATCCTGAAAGAGAGAAAGGATATTGAAAACAAACAAACAAAACTAGTTTTATTGAGCTAAACACAAAAAAAAAAAAAAAAAAAAACCATCCTGAATCTCAAGAAAATTAATCAGAATATCTAGCACTACCACTATACAAGCGAATCAGCTTTTTGTTCCATTCACTCTAATATGATAACTACATGCATAGAACCTTATGCATGAAGTGAAAGCAAGAACTTATAAAATTATTGGCCAAGGGGAGACTCAGAGGGAAAAGGAAATTAGAGGGCAAGAAGGGGCAGCATGCGTTGGCAGGAAGGAACGAAAGCATGTCATGGTGTCATTCAAGAAAACAAGAGATATAATGTACATGGTGATACTCTGCACAAGCCTGAACACAAATTTGAATAAAAGATATATGAAAGTAGCAACAAAAACCTGAGGAAGTTAAATAGGGGGCTTATGATATAGAAGGAAATTTGACTGCCTGAAAATAATAAAAATGTTCCCACCTTCATGATCTTTGATTTCTTTCCTAGATTATTGAGTGTTCTGGTTAATGAAGCCTTGAAACCCTCTACATGTGTGCCTCCATCAATGGTGCGAATGCTATTGGCATACCCCAGTATGGTATCAGAGTATGCATCAGAACACCTAGTAAAGAATGAACAAGCGAACACAAATTACATGAGTTGTCAAAAGAATGATTTTCCAACATGTGAATGTATCTTACTGGCAAATATAAGACTGCACATAAAATTTCAAAGGTGAGACTGCACATAAAATTTCAAAGGTGAGACTGCATAAAGCGAGGGCAGCACATGAGCCAAGAAGAGTTGCACCTTAAAATGCCGAACTCAACTCACTAGTATAACAAGCTTCAGCTTCACGCCAGCTGCTTGTCCCATTCAAATTTTATTACACTCAACCTCTGCTTATGTTACCCTAATATTTAGTGCATTTACAGGTCCACACTTCGCACCTCACTCCATAGGAAACCTCAATGTGTCTTTATTTCAAGATTATAGCAACCAATAAGGTAAAAATAATTTACTAACAAGAAAGCCAATCAATTGATTTCTCAACATTAATATAACTCACAAACCTGACATGATAAATCCCATTAATGAATCTTAAAGCCCATAATTTTATCATTTATAAATGAGGAAAAACTTGAATCCACAGCTTCAACTATAAAAGAATAATACCCCTCATTCTTTTTACATCCAGCATGCAATAATCTGTCATATACAAATGATCTAGCTTTTGAGCTTCTAAACATGATAGCTCGCAAGCCTTTATGCAAGATGGTTTGTGAGCTTAATGAGTCAAAGTATAAATATGCTCAACTACACTTTGTTTACTACAGAAACTCCAACTTTACGTTTGTACAAACTACATGGACTGAAGAGAGTGTTAGGTCAAATTCACAACAACAGCTATAAATAGGGTTGGTACCCATCTTGCATAAAACTAATCAGCTTGTGTTAAGTACCGATTTGCTCTACTTATATATCACTTAAATTTCTCACATATTTTCCATATGAAATTCTCCAACACTCCTCAAATGTAACCAGTCTAGATTAGTTGTCACTTACTAAATATGAACCTTCATCTAGAAGCAAATAAAAAGATTAGGCCTATATCAAAGGCCCGAGGTCCACAAATGGATCAAGACTCCATACTAGCCAATTCCAAATCTTTGAACACAAGTCCAAGATTGTTCAATTATTTGACTATGTATCAATGTTACACTCTAATACCATGTAGAAAGTAAAGGGTTTAAAGAAAAAGTATATATTCTCATTTGCTAAGATAACTTTATATATAAAATGCAAGTGGGAAAAAAGAGAAATAAAGTATAATCTATTGTGCTACCTAATTATATTCCTAATTCACAAATATCTAATTTATGTTTATGACTATAACAATGTTTAAGCTCAAACCATTTAGCTCAAGGAATGAGGTTTTAGAAGCCTAGCTCCTAGCAACTCTAACTCATTTGCATCTCCACTCTGTGGCTCATATACAAATGCAATTGCAATGAGAATTAGAAAAAAACTAGGTTACCATTGAAGAGCCATGTCAATTTTCATCCCATCAATTTCCTTTCCAAAACCGAAGACATCATGAATTGGATTCTGAATCAAACAAAAAAAAAAGGTTACCATTCAAAACAACATAGATGCTAGATATATAAAGTTAAAATAGAACATAGAAAAATAAGAAAATAAGTTTTTACATGATGCACTACAAAATTGTATAGTTCAAGCTACCAAACTTAAGGTAGAAATATCAATATTAAAGACCATCATAAATCTAGAACTTCAAATGTGACAATTAATGCTTAATATTGTTCATAGAAAATTAGTAATACTTCACCATAAAAAGATCAATAAATAAGACACTACAATAAGAAATCGCAATAATCAAAAATGAAATTTTTTCCATTTTAAGGATGCATGTTTGAATAGTAAAGTTTATACACTCACTCCAAATTGCATATCTGAACAATGTAAAATTTAAGAGCCACATATATTTCAAACTTCAAAAGCAGGTACAAATTTGTGCAAATTAATGGATTTCAACCATCCAATGTCTTCTATATTCAGTGAAATAGTGAAACCCTGGAAGGCTACTACATTTTCAGGGGATCTAGTAGCTAATGATTGTAGCTGATAGTTGACAGACACCTACTCAGTGTTTAGTTTGGGATATAAGACAACAGTTGCTACCCCATAAAAGCTAAATAACTGCTGAATATGCTTAAATAATGCCTAAAGCATCTTCTAAAGATTGGATGGAGGTTCAAGAAGGTAGCCTCTCTCCTAGAAAACTAATTAGTGCTAGCCAACTAGCTACCATTTTGCAATTCGCTATTACATGAGCTTTATAAACTAAATTAGCATTCTTTAATAGAGGACCCTTCAATAGGTCCTTAGTCTTTCATTGGCCCAAACCATGCCCACTCAGATATAAATCCTCATCACATGGGAGCCTCAAACCCTAACCATTTTACCTAGACATCCATCAACCTAAGTTAGCTAAGGACATAATATGATGTGCCAATTCTGGACGTGGTTTAACAGTACATAGCCTTGATAACAAATACAACTAGCGAAGTTAATAAAGGGATCCAAATTGATTGGATATCATAGCTTTAAGCGAAAGGCTGGAGTCTCCTGAAGCCAAATGCAACAGGAATTAGTGGCATTTGAAAGCATTGCTGCATAAACATTTAAGTTTTGGCATAACAAAGCTTTCATGGTCTAAGTTATTTATGGAGAATTATGTAAAAATTATTTTATGTTTTGCTCATGTTAAAATTAATTGATTGAATGTTATGCCATACGCTACACTATATAATGAAGTAATAAAAAAATTAACCCTAAATGATCATTTTATAAACCAAAAATAATGTCTAAATACAATGTTACCAGGAACTTAAAATGAGCTAACGGCTAATTATGAGCTGTTTGCTACCTACACCGGCCAGCATGTATTAGCTGCTTCTAAAAGCTTTAGAAAACAAGCACTGGGTCATATAGAATGAAAATATCAAATCACAAAGAAACATAAGTTGAGAGTAAGATATCAATCAGGTTTGATAACAGACAAGCAATTAGTCATTTGACCATCACAAGGATCATGGCATGTTCTCTTATACCTGTGAGCTATCGTTCAGACTTGATTGCCACAATTGTCACTCATATTGCCCCAAAAACATGCAAGCAATCAGCTATAACAAAACTCTAAAAGTAAAATTCACATCTCCTGTCCAAATTTAGTCACCTTGAGCATAATAGCATGTTTAGCAGTGAAGGTCAAGATAATAGACATTGCTGGATTAATGAAAAAAGAAATACATATCAAATACAATCATATCACAGACAATTTGTCAAAAATAATGATACCTTTTCAGTGTTTAGCCACTCAACATACTCGACCAATCCCCCAGCATAAAAATATTCATCATATTGGTTCTTCTCTGGATCACTCAATTCTTTTTTCACAGAGATAGTAAGCTGGAAGAACAAACGATTAGCTTGAATTAATAGAACCGCAAACCAAAGGATGAAAACAGGTGACCAGATTCCAATTGAAAATTATGAAACAGAGATTAAAAGTGGAGGATTTACGTTTGGATTTAAAAATGCAAGCTCCCTAACTCTTCCAGATACAGTGTTGTAGTCAAACTCAATTGCAGTGGTGAATACTACAGATGTTTAAAATGTCAACCAAGAAAAAAATACTGTCAAACTTAAATTATCATGAGGAGACAATGAATACAAATTAACAACCATCAGATGTGAGCAAGGGTTTCAAAAAGTTCAACCTTCTTTGTCAGGCCAAAATCTAATGCATGTTCCTTTACGATCCATAGATTCATCTGAGAGTGAATGACACATAAGTATAGTTACAGGGTTGCCACGAGAATATCTCTGTTTGTATTCCATTCCATCACGCCAAACAGTAACTTCTAATCTCTGTGAACCAATACAGAATCAAGTCCCATAAGATGCAAGAAACAAAACAAAGGAAGGCATGAAAGACAGGAACCTTCAAAGAAATAAAAATAATAATTTTAAAAATAGTTTATACAATTATCTATTGCTTGAGCATGAAAATACCAGTTTATTAAAATGTGAGGCCATCTCATCCAATGATTTGGATACATGCATAATTTTTGACAGGTTCATAACCAATTGCTTTAAATGAAGGTTTTGGAATCTAGCAAAGTCCTTGACTTGGTAAAACTAGCAGGCCAAAGGTTAAAGTTCCCACCATGATCAAACTAGGACTGAACTGGAATTTAATATCATACATAAATGTAATAAAAATAAAATTGATATGTCACAATAATAAAAGTTATAAGTAAATTAAATGATCTAAAATCTCATAAAGTTAATGGATACAATACAAAATTTAAAAACCTGATAAATTATAATATTACGTTCATAAATATACTCCTTTCATAAAAATAAAAGAGAACTATGAAAACATACCTTTTGGTATTACTCACTTGCACTTAAAGGCTTGTAGTTTATTCATGATTCAAGGGTTTGTGGTTTTATTTCTAGTTCATTTTAACACCCTATCAACAAATAGCATGAGATTTTCAGTGTCATATGTTTATATATTGTGTATTTTTAATAGTACAATCACTTGTTAACTTATTAAGTATACAACTAACTATAATGAGCTTGCCATGAATAAACGTAATATACTTTTTAATATAATTAGGAAAAAAACAAAAGTAATCATTATTATCTAAATGTATAATTATAAAATCTCATGACATTTGTGAGAAGAATATCAGCATGTACATAAAGTACGGGTGTTAGTGAACTAATAGTGGAGGAAACAAACAGGACAAAGGGCATCAGAATTTTAATTGGAACTTGACAAGATTCTGAACCGGTAAATTTTGTGCATGAAATGGAAGACTAATGACCAACAATTCTTATGATAAAAAAAATAATCAAGGAAAACGGAACATAATGCATACTTCAGACAAGGCATTAACAACTGACAAGCCCACGCCATGTAATCCACCCGAGACACTATAACCACTATTGGAACCACCAAACTTTCCTCCAGCATGTAAGACCTGCAAAAACAGTAATGAATTTTGAAGTAAATTCATGATAGTTGGAATAAACTAATATCTCACTAATGATCTCCCAAAAATGGCATGTTGCCAATGAATCAAGCTACTGATGCATATTTTAATTTTAGCAGAGCTGTTAATGACTGCCAAAACTAATATGACTCTAAAGATTTGCCAATGATATAACATTCTTCATGAAATTGTAAGCAAGCTCTATATCTCTTGAAAAAGTTCAAAGATAAAAATGAAGTTTGAATTTAAAAAGCTATTCACATTGTTAGATCTTATTCATGCGTAATCATTTATGAATCTAGAGTTCCATCATTTAATTTTGAAAGGTTAATTATGAAATGTAGCAGACACAATCTAATGTTTATATATAAATACTTTGAGAATACTCAGTATGCAATATTACCGTTAACACAGTCTCCAAGGCAGATTTCTTTGTCACTGGATGCAAATCAGTAGGAATCTGGAAGGAAAAAAACAAAGAAACAAATGATAACAGAAACAAGAAAATGATAACAAAGTTGACATTGACGCCCATGATTCTTGGAACAATTAGGTGCAAGAACCACTAAGCATATAAATTTTTGAATGCACAAAGGACTATGACATAAAAAAATAATAATGCACTGAGATAGCTTGCTGTCAGAATATTATCCAGCACTTATAGATCCACGTAGATCAAAAGATTTTGATATGGTAAAGTATTTGCTTCAGTTGTTTTACATAGTAAAAAAATCAAACCATTCCACCATGATGTGCTCCAAATGATGATTAGGAGAATATGGAAAAATTCATATAAGGTATAAGTGACAATATAGATGCCATCAAATATTTCATCTTATCATTGTACAACTCAATTCAACTAAACATTAATTTCAAGTTAATTGGTTCAGTAGTATCGATGGACAAATTTCATACAAATATAAGCAATATTATGGCTCATGCTTGCCATCCAATATTTGTTCTGTCACTATACAACTTGATCCAACTAAGATTTAATTTCAAGCTAATTGGTTAGGTCATATGAACCATGTTTCTTCCCACAGAATGGCTAATAGCACATGAAAAGACAATAAACTAAAGCACATTTCAGAAATAGAAATAACAAATATAAAATGGTATGCACTTGTGTGAAATGGAAGAAAACATATATACCCCTCTCCCATTGTCGATGATGCTAACAGAATTATCATGGTGCAAAATAACATCTATTCTTGAAGCATATCCTGCTTGTGCCTCATCAATTGCATTATCCAATATCTCATAAACCTATAAGAGAGAAATACAAGCAATAAAAAAACCCTTGCTTGCAAAATTATTAATAACAACTGGAACAGAAATTGGAAATTTTGAGAGAGAAGTAGACAAGAAATTACCAAATGGTGCAAACCACGAGGGCCAGTACTCCCAATGTACATCCCAGGTCTTTTCCGGACAGGTTCTAAGCCTTTCAGTACCTAAATTGCAGCCAAAAACAATTGAGTTTGAATGTGTGTCAGAAAGGGAGGAAGATAGAAAGAGACAGAAGCAAAAGACACGGAAGCCTCAAACAATCAACTTAAAATTTCATAACAAAGGCACCATATTAGATGGTGATAACTACGTTCTGGAACATCAGCCTATACAGCTGCAAAACCATTTTCAATTATTACAAGAACTACATTTAAATGAATTCTCAAAATCCCAACTGTACAATGCATCAATATATCAAGGGCTGGAAATAAGCCAAACAGTTTGACATATGGAAAACTAAACTTACTAAGTGATTGACTGAGCTCAGTCAAGCTAAATTTTACTCCCATTCAAATAAATTGTCCAAGCTTCAACTGCATTAAGGTTAGCCCAATTTTCTAAAGTGAGCTGCCACATAAGTTAATTCTAATAATTTGGTTTTGAACATGTATTTCATGAATTAACATCTATTGACATGCATATTTGCTTCAATACCATTTAGCAAGAAATTCAAGAAAGAGATAGGAAAATATCTTTTTCTTGTGTGTGTTTGTCATTTTTAATTACTATACATATTACAAAATAGCTTTCAAGAATTATATATTTTGTCGTAAACATGAATGAGCTAATAAACAAATTATTAAAATGAATAATTTCAATTTCTCACACCAAATAAGTGAATAATTTTTATGTACAACTTAGAGCTATTGAAAAACGCTTTTAACGGAATTTTTCCAATCAATACTATTCAATTAATGAGGTTTTAAAAAAACAAGAATGACATGCTTGGCCAAGCGCAGTTAAATTCAACCAGTATTACATGGAAAATCATGAAGGGAGTTCATTTCAAAGCCAAAACCAGTAATAAATATACCTGTATTTGTTCAGAACTATAAGTCTTGGAGGCCGAGGTTTCGTGAAAGGGCTCTGTAGTTGAAGTAGATGACATAAATGCCCTTGGCGAACCTGCATTTTCGACTGAAAACCTGCTGGCAGCTCTCCATGGATAACTCACCCTATCATATAAACAAATAAATAAACGAACGAAAGAACAAAAGTTTTCAAAAAGAAAAGCAGAAACCAGACAGCTTCAATCGAAAACAATTAAAATATAAAAGCAAATTGAAAAAAAGAACAGCGTGAAGAAAGAGGAGAAACCTGGAGTTAAAGGAAAGCAAGGGACGGGATAGAGAAGAAAAGGAGCGAGAGTGAAGAGAAGAAGAAGGAGAAGGAAGAGGAGAGAACCGAGAGGTCATTATTAGTCGAAGAAGATGATGAAGATTACGGGATTTTAGAAGAAGCGCCATCCGCTGCTGCTGCTGCTGCTGGGAGCTAGCCAGTACAAATTCCTTCGACAAAGAGGGTTTTGGTTTTTTCCTTTTTTTATTTATCGAGTCTTCCGTTCCGTGGAACCAAAATTTATGGCAAACCGCCAGGCCAACTTGAATTTAGGACTATTTCCCTGGTCCGGACTCCGGACCGGTCTTTTCCCAATAAATCTATATATATATTTGACAATTAACCATAATCTATAAAATTTTAAAATTTTAAAATTCTATAAATATTTTAAAAATTCAACTTTATTTTATATCAAAAACCTTTACTTCTCACGATGTTATAAATCATCTCTACGAGTTATATCTTTGTACAATCTTTTATATAAGTATAAAAAATCAATTCAAAATTATATAAATTTAAATATAACTTTATATGATATTTAATAATTCATAATTTTCCATATATTTTTTTCATAAAATTTTTATTTGAAATTACAATTTCTAATTATAATTAATTAATGAAAGAATCATATTGTTTTTTATTTGGATAAAGTTAATCTTGTTAATATATATATATATGATTAAATATCAAGCGTCATGCATTCCTTTTAACTTATTACAATTATAAATATTATTATATGAATTTTATTTTTCATATTAAAATGAAAATCGAATGAAAATCGATGGATTGGATAAATTATTGATTTATAATATACGTAAGTAAATATTGGTTATATTTAATTTGAAATTTTATTTATTTATTGTCAAATATTATATATGATTAGAGATTTATAATTTAATTTCAAATTATTAATAAAGTGGTGATGATGATAGTCAACTATGATCATTAGTCAATAAATGATAGATAATGATCATTAATCAATCGATAATAGATAATGATTATTAGTCAATACATGATGATAATATTGGTGATTATTATGATAATAATAGTATAAAATAAATGATAATAATGATTATGGCTATGGTAATAGTGAGAATGGTTAATAATAAAGATGACGGTGATGTATTGTTGTTGCTTTAAAGTTTATAAATGTATAATCAAATTATGATATATAATTTTTATGAGATTAAATGTGATGATCATCGATAATCATTTTTGGGTTAGAATGATAAGTGATTGTTATACTACTCATCTTGAGTTTATTAAATATGAAGCATACCATTTTTGTTGGAGTATGCTTGTAAATTTGGTTGTTGAGCATCATACCCATGTCGAGAGCATTCATTATGCTAATGAATATCATGACATTTTAGGTGTTTAAATCCGGGGCAATAATTAAGTGGGTGTTAATGGTGATTATCATTGCTAATGTAGTTATGCATTTTATGTAACAAGTATATTTGGGTATTTGTTAAAGTTTTCTACATCAATATTTAAACTTCCAAAAGTGTTTTGGAACATTTGCGACCTAAATTTTTGCTTGTTTAGTGTTCATTCTACATCAAGAAGTAACTGGAGTATACATGTTGGCTTGCCAAAATTTTTCATTAGGTTAATATTGTATGTAACTTATTTTTATAGCACATATCCATATGATATGTTAATTCAAATGATCATCATTGAGTTTAACCTTTTTACTTGGAGTACGGGGTTTGTATGCAAACTGTAAGTCAATGGCCTGCATACCCTTGTAAGCACCAACTTTTGCTTTTATGTAAGATTGACACTACCTCGACAAGCCAACCAACTAATTAAACCTGCACTTACAAAGAGGGGCTAGTTTCTATTCGAGTCGGCATAGTTATTTAACATAAGCATAACATAGCATGACACAATCATAAGCAACACATAGTATGGTCATCATTATATAGACATAACAAGATAACATATAGAAAGACATAGATAAGAACAACAAGACATGGATAAACATGATTACTTTTTTCATTGAATTGTTAAATAAATTGCTCTAAGCATTGCACGTGACTTTCATGTTTTTTCTTTATTTTGTTTTTAAATAAAATCTTAGTCAAAAGGTAGTCCTATTCTAAATGGGATTGTTATTTCTGTTTTGTGATTTTAGGGATTACAGCC
>CANYBF011176632.1:0-11109 GCA_948192965.1 Dalechampia spathulata | reverse complement strand
AGAGTGCAACTGGGCCTTGGGCTCACAATTTAGGGTTTATGTTTTAATTGCTTTGGTTTTTGGTTGGGTTGTATTTAAATACCCAAGTTATTTTGCTTTGGGTGGGTTGTATTTGCCCACATTTATTTTCTGCTTTTTATGCTTTCTTTACTGCTTTATTTATGCTTTCCTTATGCTTTCCTTATTTATGCTTGTTCTTTTGTATGCCCTATGCCATTGAAAATACTCTAAATGAACTTGAACCTTAAGTGTGTGCTAGGAGCTTTCATTAAATTTAAACAAATGAGCATATTAAGATGGAATACAAATAGATTTGAAAATCCCAAACCCATACTCTGAAGAAACTAAGGTCTTTTTCAACTCTGGAAAACCTAAGTTTTATTTCCTAGTTTTCAAATTAATTCAATTGGATTAATAGAAACAAACTTGGTGGCGACTCCACATCCACACTCTGCTTTCTCAAAAAGTTAAAACCAAGTAAAAGCGAAAACGGAAACGGACAAAGCTCACAAAACTTTAATTCCATCTATAAAACATATGATATATGATGGAATATGCTATTGGGAATGCAATGATGAATTGCACTCTCCCTTTGTTTTTCCTATATCAATTCCTTTATCACTATGATTGTGCACAGTCGCATACTAGGTTCAATGTATCGGTACCTCTGGTTCCTGTAGGAACATGTTGTCCTAAGTTTTATATATAAATAATATATCCAAATTTGTAATCATATTATCACGTTCGCATTCATAACACCTTCACATGTTTGCATTTTATGCATAAGTTAGAATGAATGCATGAATAAATGAATGGATAAAGAATGAATGCATAAGTTGAGATATGATTCATGAATATCATGATATGTTCTAAATGCTTATGAATATGAAATGAATAAAGGAAATTCCATTAGACATGAAATTTAAAGTGAAAAGAGGTAAAAGTATGATTAAAGTGATGAAAATGGAATGTACATGTCTTGTAGTATGCCTTTTGAATGATAATGAAAAGTGTTCTTATTGATACTTTAGAATGAAATTAATAAGTGAAATATGATTCTTTGATATGTTAAATGTGTTATTCTATGATAAAGTGTATGTTAAAATGTATACTAGAAAGTATTAATGAAGTTAGAATTAAAAATAAGTTAAGTTATAATTAGGGGTAAATGGTAATTTTACTTAAAGAGATGGGTATTTTTGAAAACTAGAAATATGCATGCATGATGTAAGATATGTATCATATATATATTGATGTGCATGGCATGAAAATCATAATTAAACATTAATTAAAAAGAAAAAGAGATAATCTAAGGAAGGAACCAATGAGAAGTTGACAAGTATCACATTCGTATTGGACACTTCCTTGACCTTAATTAAAATTAATTAATTAAAAAAACAAAACAAAAAATGGTTGAGAGGGGAAAATAAAAATTTCCATAACCATTTCCTTCCTCCATTAGCAAACCTCTTCTTCTTCATTCCTTTTCATTTTACCTTAAGAAAATCATAGTTTCCAAGGTAATTTTTCATATAAAATTATATTTTCATGTTATTTTTTATTAGTTTTCATTGTATACATACTTATTACTTCTTAATATTGGATGTAACTTGTTATTGGAGCTGTAAAATTTATCCAAGTATAGAAGTACATGCATATGTATCAATTTTGATAGAATCATAGGAGGAAGTGAAAAAGGAATATAGATTTTGCATGATTAAAGTGTTTGATTGAGTTTTGTATATGGACTTTATTTGTATGAAAACCTTAAGTAACCTACATGAAAATGACTCTTAAGATGTTTTATGAGATGTGTATATGTTGTTAGAGGTGATAATTTATGGAGAAGATGATGAAACATGCATGGAAAGTGGATTGGAAGTGAGAAATTGCATGGAAAATACTTACTGCCCAATTTTGTGCCTCTTTGAAATTTATCTCTATAATTCTGTTTTGATGCATAAATCATCTAATTATGTGTAAAATATTATGAATCATGGTGTTAGAATGATGAAAATGAAGTTTTAATGCAATTAGAATGAGTTTGCATGTAATATTCATAAATGAGTGCAATAGTGGTAGCATGTGTGTATGGTTGTGTATGGCTGCCCTAAGTTTTGATTAAATACATATTGGCTAGAAAATTAGGCTTAGAAGTGTGTATAATAGGTATATATATGTGTGTATTTATTTTGGTAAAATTTTGAAATAATTTGGATGCTTAAAGGAAGAGGTATGCATGATATATGCAAGTGTTTGCTAGAAATGGACCTTAAAAGCAAAGTTAGGGGTTTACAGTAATTACATTTTGATTACTTTAATGTTATCCAAAAATTGTGTGTAATATACCATTAAAAGCTTTTTAAATATAGTTTCCAATGGTACTAGGCTTGTAAAATTCTAAAATCATTTGCTTGGTCAAAAAAATCATGTCATGTGGACTATTCCATTTGAGCAGAAATTAGATAGAAAACTTTAATATACAACCTTTTACAATTTAATATCCTAAATGAATTCCAAAAATTACAAAAAATATCTCAAATTAAATATTATTAAGTCTAGTTTCTATTGGTATATGGTTTGTTCTATTTGGAAATCATTTACATGGTCAAAATGCTCATGCAATGGAGATTGTTACACTAAGGTAGAATATGTGGATGCATAAATTACATGAACCTTTAAGTATTAATATGATTCACCAAATGAACTTATTTTAAATGCTTAAATGAATGGTTATGTACATGCAATTAGAAATCCAACATAGGTAAAAATGACCAAACAAATAGTAACCTATGAATAGTGCCCTTGACCAAATGAATAGTAACTTATATATCATAGTTTGGCCATTTAAGGAAAGGATGATTAAGGCATCTAAACTTAATGTTATGTTTATTTAACAATTATAGTTTATTATTAGAATTAAGGAAAATAAAGTTAATGCCATTTATTTATTCATGTTGTACTAAGACTTAATAAGATGTAGCTATTCTTAATACATATGTATGACTTGTGTAAACATTTATCCTTTGATTGTGAAATATGGAATGCTGTGGAATGGAATGGTATTTAAATGATCATTTTGGATGAAGATTGAATTAAAATGTAAATGATTGTACTAAGTGGACATGGAATGGAAATGTTACAGGTTCAGATAATGAAGCCAACACTTTTACCCAATTACTTGATAAGGGTAAACCAGTAACAAGTTTGCGCTTCTTACTTCATGACCTTTCTTAGGGTCTTGAGTTAGCATATTTATATTGGAATGCTTATGATACATATGAAATGAGTACCAATAGTTATTAATATCTCATGATGTACATCGTATACAATCATGAATATGACATTCACATATTATAACATGAATCATCCAAGCATAAAGACATTTTCATAGTATGTCATAAAGTGGTTATAAGGCAGAAAGAAAAGAAAGAGCAATGATATGAAACAAAATGAAATAGAAGCATACTAGGTCAACATTCTTGATTGGAATTAAAAATACAGATTCACCGAACCATGCAGTTTACAATTACATACCCTCCTAAAGGGACCCAGTACAAATTGAAATTGCACACAATATTACAGAAAGAGATGAAATATTATAAAAGAATCAAAGGGAGAGTGCAAAACATGAATGCATTCTAAAAGGCATACATTAGCATTCATATATGATATCAATACAGAGGTTGACGATGGTTAATTTACGGTGCTATACCTATATGATAATTGTTATAAGGAAAGTTACAAAAGGCCTTAAATGGTATTTATTCTTATACTATCAATACCAAATGTTCATTATTAATGAAGTATGATGTTTATTGATGTGATATGATATCAATATACTATCTTATGTAAATTAATTGGTGATTTGATACTAGATGTCATTATTGTATAAAAGTATGTTTTATATATATTTTTATAGCACCACTGAGATATATACTCAATGTTTGTCATTTGATGAATGTAGGATCTAAGCCACTCAAGGAACAACAAGATTAGTTTATCGACAATTAGTGAAGGTGGAGATTTTCATAAAATTCCTATCTTAAAGATAGTCTAGACTTTTGTATGATACTCTGAGATGTAATTCTTGTTATGTAGCATATATAGTTATTCATTTGGTAGTAGTACTTAATTATATATTTTTATGATGTGTATGTTTATATTGTCCTTATATTTTACGATTATGATATGATGATGTTATATGATGATATCCATGGATGAAATATGAATGTTCTTATATGCATGTTTGAAATGTTTGTAAATTATGCGATGTGATAAGATACATGAAAACAAACAAATAAAAGATTTAGGTTACATCATAATGATAATAAATAGACATTATATTGAAAAAATTTTCTATGCATCCCTTGCAGTGTAATTAATGATTTTCCTACTTAGGAGGTTATTAATTATGCTACGGGAGCATGTTATACTAGGTGTAGGTATGACATGTTTTAATGGTATAAGGGCTGTGGTTTGTTTAATTTATGATTATTGCATGATGTAACTACTGCTAATGATTAATGAGCTACATAATAAGAGTATTGTTAGTCTTTACTTAACTATTTTGATCCATGCATATGTATTTATGTGTTATAGATTAGATAATTATGTCTGATAGAGTAAAGATAATGGGTGTAGAAGGTAGGGGTAACTTTAACCCACAGGGTAGTACATCAAAGGCCAGTGATAGAGCTAAGATTAGACAGGAAATTGCTAGACAGGGTAAATAGGCAGAAAGGATACCTTCTATAGAACACTCGATCACTTCTACTATTGATCTTATGGTAACACAATTTACTTAGTTTCTTAGATCACTAGATAGGTAGATTTCTTTGGTAACTTTAACTCCTTTACCATCAGCTGAAGTTAAAGAATATAAGAGAGATTTTAAGAAGTTGAGAACTTATGGGGCCACAGATTTCTCCAAAACTATTAATCTATATATTGTTGAAATGTTGTTAGAAAGAACTAGGAGAGTTCTTTGATAGCTAGATTGTCTAGAATCAGTAAAAATTGAGTATGATATATCTTACTGCAGGATGATGCTTATGAATGGTAGAAGACCAATACACATAGTATGGTTGATATGCCAGTGCTAACATGAGATGATTTTTAGAGGAAATTCAGGTAGAAATATGTACTTTTAACGTATATAGATCAAAAGTTACATGAGTTCCTTAGCCTTAAGTAGGGAAATATGATAGTGGCAAAGTATGAAAGGGAATTTATGAGACTTGCCTACTATACTACCGATATTTTGGCAATGGGTAGAGACAGATGCAAGCGATTTGAACAAGAAATGAATCCATGAATCTGAGTCTTAGTACAAGGGTTTAATTCTGAAGACTTTTCAACTCTTATGACTAATGCACTTAATCAAGGGCAGACGATGAAAGAGATGGAGAGTGATATAGGATAGTTTGGTAGACTATACAGAGGAGCGGGTTCTTCATCTACTAGCTAAAAGAGGGGTAGATTCAGAGCTTCTTTTACACCTTGATCAGGCAAATCCCAATCACTATTACCTTGACAAGGGTAAAGAGAGAGATTTCTTGGTAGTGATTCATCAAGGACAAGCCTAAATTTATGTTGTACATGTGGTCACGTACATTATGGTGCCTACAGATTGGGTACAAGTTTATATTACAAGTGTGGTAATGTTGGTCATTTTGCTCGAGAGTGCCCAACACGTCAGGATATGTTGGTGGACACGGTAGCTAAAGGTGGGTACTACTAATAGAGTTCGACACCTAGACCTATTTCCAAGATATCACAGAGCATGGGCCAGGTAGAGGTAAAAGTCGTAGCAGTGGGGGCAAGGTAGTAGTCAGGGTTTGTTAATCAGAATATTAGGGCTCCGGCTAGAGTTTATAATTTGGCATAGAGAGAAGATCAGTGAGAATCCTATATGGTTATCATTAATGTTCTTATTTATGATCATGATGCATTAGTTTTATTTGATCTTGGTTCTTCTTATTCATACAAGAACATGGAATTTACACGACTGCTTGATATTGCATGTGAGAGGTCAGGTTATGACATCATAATTTCTAGTCCTTTAAAAAAGGGTAGGCTAGTGAATAGGATTTATAGGCAATGTCCTTTGCTTATACATGGTGTATGGAGATGCCTTTTTAAGATTATGATATTATTTTGGGAATGGATTGGTTATCAAAGTATCAAGCAGTGATGGACTATAAACAGAAGACGAGAACACTTCGATAATCAAGTTATGACACTGTACATATTTGGGGTAATATATCACTAGTAACAGATAGTTTGATTTCAGCAATGATGCCCAGAAATTATTATGGTAGGGTTGTGAAGCAATACTTGCGCATGTAACAGACACAAGATAGAAAGGGGTACAGATACCAGAGATACTAATAATTTATGACTACATAGATGTATTTCTAGATGAGTTGCTTGGTTTGCCACTAGAGAGAGGTTAAATTTGAGATTGAAGTTTTACCAGGTATAGAACCCATTTTCATCACACCTTACAAAATAACACCAACGAAGTTGAAGAAATTGAAGACACAGTTGCAGGAATTATTAAATATAGGTTTCATTCAGTCGAGTGTCTCACCTTGGGGGGCACCAATATTATTTATCAAAAAAAAGATGGTACTATGAGATTGTGTATCGATTACAGACAGTTCAATGAAATGACAATCAAAAATAAGCATCCCTTATGTCATTTTGATGACTAATTTGATCAGTTGCAAAGTACAATTGTGTTTTCCAATATAGATTTATGATCTGATTATCATCAGCTTTAGGTTAAGGAGAGCAGTATTTTGAAAATAGCTTTTCAGACTCAATATGGTCATTATGAGTTTTTGGTTATGCCATTTAGGTTAACTAATGCACTAGCAACATTTATAGCCATAATGAATATGGTGTTCAAATACTATCTAGATCAGTTTGTGGTTGTATTCATTGATGATATCTTGGTGTATTTGAAGACTATAGAAGATCATGATAGACATTTGAGGATTGTACTACAAAAGCTGTGAGAGAAGCAGTTATATGGAAAATTATCAAATGTGAGTTTTGGTTGGAACAAGTACCTTTTTTAGGAGATTTATCAAGGGGTTCTTTATGATTGCACTGCCATTGACTACATTATTACAAAAGAATGTCTCTTTTGTATGGACCAAGAAATGTCAAAAGAGTTTTGATAGACTGAAGGAATGTTTAACATAAGCTTCTATTTTGACTCTACCAACTCCAGGAAAGGATTATGTGATCTATAGTGATGCTTCATTAAGTGGACTAGGTTGTGTTCTAATGCAAGATTGGAAAGTGATGTACATCACATTATTCGTATCTTTACAAGTTTTCATTTTATGCATGAGAATGAATGGTGCATGAAAAGTATGATTGGGCTATGATTAGTATATGCTTTTATATGCTTTATATGCTTATGAGTATGATATGAATGAATGGAATTTTATAAGATATAGAATTCAAAGTGAAAAGAGGTAAAAGAATATTTAAAGTGATGAAAATGGAGTATTCATGCCTTAAGAGGTGCATTTTGAATGCTTACGAAAGGTGGTCTTAAGGATGCCTTAGAATGAAATTTATAAGTAAAATGAGATTATTAGATATGTTAAACATGATATTCTATATGACAGTAGAGATTAGAATGTATATTAGAAAGTAAAAATGAAGTCAGAATTAAAAATAAATTAAATTGAAAGTAAGGGGTGTTTTGGTAATTTCACCTAAGAGAGGGTATTTTTGGAAACTAGAAATATGTATGTATGATATGAGATGTGTGTTATGTATGTATGAAATTTAATTAAATGGAAAAGAGATAATTAAAGGAAGGAACCAATAGGAATTTAACAAGTGTCAAACCTTTCTCTACTAAGTTGATAATTTAATTAAAATAGCATAATTGCATAAGTAAAAGTTGGCAACCTATATTCCCCCTCCAATAATTTGACATTCTCTTCTTTTCCTCTCCTTTTTTCAATTTCAAATCTTAACTCATACATATCAAAGGTAATTTTTCATGTATTTTGTGTTTTTAAGCTTAGTTTTCATTGATTCTCCTTGTATATGTTTCTATTTCTTCTTGGGCATTTCCAGAGTTTATGTTCTTGAAGGATGGGTGTTTAGGTTAGTGAGGTATAAGAAGATTATGCATGTATTTGGTGGAAATTAATTATGGAATGTTGAAGAACACACTTGATTTAGCATGTTTGATGTAATTTTGATAAGTTTTGTTTATGGAATGTACAAATATCAAAACCCTAGATAACCTATGTGTGTGTGACCCTTATAATGTTTTAATAAATGCATGTAAAGTGTTTTATGTAATTACTTATGAAGAAGATAAAGAATTATGCATGAAAAGTGAAATAAAAGTTGAAAAAGGAAGGTGAAATGCTTGCTGCCCAAATTTTGAACTTGGGTAAATTGGCTGCTATAGTTTGGTTTATACACTTAAATCATCTAAGTATGTATGTAAGTGATGAATTATAATATTATCATGAGGAAAACAAAGTTTGAGGGCAATAGGAATGCAATTGAAAAAGTTATGCAAATTTTGTCACCTAAAGGGCAACATGCATGTGTTTGTGATTAAGGTTACCTAATGAGGTATTTGAATGCATGAGCATTAGAAAATTTGATTTGATAATGTAAACAACATGTTGAGGTATGTGTATGCATAATTTGGAAAGATTTGGAGGTCATTAAGTATGGTAAGTAAGGCATGCAAGTGACATATACAAAAGTTGTCGAAACTAAATTGCATAAGGTAAGGGTTAGGGGTTTATGATAATTTCTTTTTGACCCCATTATTGTTTGGATTACAGGACCTATAATTTACCATTGGAAAGCTCTCTAAATATAGTTCAATGATACTAGTATTGCAAAATTATAAATCCATTTGCATAGTCAAATAATTCATGCCATTTTTTACACTCTAAGTATGCATAAAATTTGAATAACATTAGGCATATTACTAAGGCATTTAGCCTTTTGCATTTTGAGCCCCTTAATGGGGTCAAAAATTTATGTATCATTAAAAATATATTTGATTCTAGTTTCTAATGGTGCAAGAATCACTCAATTTGGAGGTCATTTACTTAGTCTAAAGGCTTGCACAATGAGAACTATTCCTATAAGGTAGAATATGCTCCAAATTAAAATGCATACATACTTAAGCACCTAAGTGATCTATCATATAAACTTGTTTTAAATTTTTAAATGCATGATCTTATACATCTATTAAGATACATTAAAGAGGTACATACCATAGTGTATTGATAAGATACTAACACATTCCATTTCATATCAAAATAGCATACAAACTCTAGGTACATTCAAAATGAAAATCACCATATGAAAAGTAATTTACCATGTAAATACATACCGAATATATTATTTGTATGTCAATACATATATATATGATTTTAAGTGTGCAATTATGCCTTGAATGTAAGATAAGGAATGCTATGAAATAGAATGATGCTTCAATATTCATTATGGATGAAAGTATGATGTTATATGTATGCTTAAATATGAATATCTTTCAATAATAAATGATTGGAAATATGAATGGTCATACTAAATAGACATGGAATGGAAATTTTACAAGTCTAGATAACGAGGCAAATACTTTCACTCCATTACTTCATAGGGGTAACTTGGTGATAGGTTTGTGCTTTGCCTCTCTTGACCTATCTTATGGTCTTGAATGACATTTTCACATTGAATTACTTATGATACACATAGAAAGTGTATGGATGGACAATGACAGTATATGACATACGTCATACAATGCATCAAGCATACTCATGGCATCTCATGGTGATGATATAAGGTGGAAATGATACAATAATGATACTAATGGGCTAAAGGCCAGGCTATATACCATATTACATGTACTGGGTCATATATGATATACTATTGGGCTAGAGGCTAGACTCCTTGAGTCATTCTATATGATGATGGGCTATAATCCAGACTTAAAAAGTTGTATGATAATGTTTGGTTCCTAATGGAATTGGGTCCCTAAGAGGATTGATACTAGTACAATATGAGACCTAGTATAAATTGTGTATAATTACTTATACATATTAATAATGTCAGAGGTGTGACGGATAGGGTTTTTATGTAAAAATAAAATGAAATGGGTAGAGTGGGATTGGAAGGAATGTATGTTATTGTTATTTCCAAAAAGCTAGTCATAGAGTATGTAAATCAATTACTTGTGATCTTGTGTTTATCAATAACATAAGTAGCCTTATTCATCCATGTCCCATTATTCTTCTATGTGCCAATGCTATGTATGCCTTGCTCTGATTGTGGGATGAATGTTATGCTACGTGTGATGCTTGTCTATGATGTGCCTAGATGTGCTTGTCCTAAAATTATGACAATCATGTATAAACGAGCTAACCTCTTTTTGTGCCTGTAGGTATAATTAATCGGCTGGCTTGTTGAAGGTAGTGTCCGAATATGAGCATCGCATGGGTCCTTAAGCATTGTCTCATATTCGACCCGTGACACGTGGTATCAGAGCTTAGGCTGCGAGAGTCTAGGCGTGGTATGGCTAAAGATAAAGATAACAGGCTAGCACGCATTGAGGCGCTAGAGACTCGAGTGAAAGGACTCGAGAAAGTTGTGGGAGAAATACACAACGAGAAATTAGGACTGACTTGTGTTGAGACACTTGGTTCCCATTTGGAATCCCCCAGAGTTGCGGGAACTCGAGGGACAAGAAGTGATGATGTGGTATCATCACATGTTAAATTGTTCCAGGCTGTGATAGCCCGAGCGGAATTGTTTGAGAAATTTCTGAGTTGTTCTACAGTGGTAGAACAATGGCTTTCTAATTTATTCTCAAGTAGGGGGCCACTAGAGCTTGAGGCCTCCTATCCTGATGGACGTACAGGTACTAGTGCGTCAGGAGATATTGAAATGCGAGTGGCCAAAGTGGAGGCAACACTATCAAAGGTGGACATTGAGAACCTTGAGAGGGATGTCATCGATGGGAACAAAGCTATGGCAGCTTGGATGGAGGATGCTCAATCTGCATATAACTCCCTCGAGAAGGAGCTATTAGAATTGAAAGAAAAA